>CM040474.1:1818075-1916520 GCA_022758105.1 Pangasianodon gigas | reverse complement strand
GTATTTGGTTTGCTTTTTGGGGCTTGAACATTAAAGTAATGCTAGTGATAAAAATTATAACTAGCAACAAAACATTAGACAGGGATTTTATAGTAATTAATAATTACAAAAACACAACCAATATAAACCAGGCAAGATAAATAAAACATCCATAAATTAAAATAAAACGTATCATAAAACCTTCAATTTATCAAATAAAATCCATAATAATTTAAAACATTATCATCATGACCATTCTGTAATTTTATTTATTTATTTATTACAATCATACATATAAAAATAATGCCTTTGTGAATGAAAACGTTTTGCAAACAAAATTAAAATTTTTTTCTACCTATCTTAATAACCAACACACTGTTTATTTAATAGTTCAGCCATAACGACAGCAGCTCGTGTGTGAAACTAAAGAAACCAACCTTTCTTCACTGATTTACTATATTTAGCGTGAGACGCTGGAAACTGTGTAAAATGTAAACACAAAGCAAAATCTGGGAGTGGTGACAGAGTGTAGTTTTCAGTGTCACTCACGTGAACAGCGTCCACCGTGGCCCTGAACACCGGGTTGTTGTGTTTCACCGTGCGCCAGTACTTGGGTCTGTTGGGGCTGGTCAGGTTGGAGCCGTACTTCTCCAGGATGTTGAGCGCTGTGGACAGTTTCTGCAGTGACGCTATCGCCTGGAAAAAGAAAAGAAAACAAAATAAGGCATTAAAACTACATCCTTATCTCTCAGCTCTGCACTCTTGTTATAGAAAGTTAGAATTCACCCTCACCTCTTTCTTGTTGCTTCCAGCACTGTTTTCTATCAGCATGGTCTCTGCGGCAATGTAACGATATTTAGCCGACGGAGGCAGTGAGATGTTGGCCACAGCGGACACGTTGTTCCTGATGTCCTGCACAGAGCCGGGTCTGGATAAACTCGCCTCGGCCCGGCTCCTCACTTCCTCCAACTCTTCTGACAGCGTCATCACCTGAAAGTGAAAGCACCACAAAAAAAGAAAAAAGAAAAAAAAGAAAACAGAGACAGCTGAGCAATCTCAAATCCCCATAACATCATACGTTTACTAAAGATTTATGATGTTATAATGATGCTGACGTCAAGAGGTGGAGCTATCATGAAGGTCATCATTATGTTGTACAGCTGTATAACTGAGGTATGGGTCTGGTGCTAAAATACAACATTAAATACCTTTAAAAAAAACAACAACAAAAAACTAAGAGTATTCCATAGACAAAACTATAAATGAAATTATCACCACATACAAAATGTACAAAGATCAAAAGTTTTAAGTTCTTAATTTTTCTGTAATAAGGAAATAAACAGAAGTTCTACCTCGGATTTACAGCAATTTCATTTGACCTTGTGAATCCAGATATCTCGGCGTCTTTTGTTACTATTTATTTTTGTTTAAATTAATTAATGCTAGTATTTTAAAAATAATTAATAAGTTCATTAGTTTCCGAATAATTCTATTTTCTGACAGTGAACGGAAAGTGAAAGCAATAGCAATTTTGGCCTGATTTTCACTTCCGTATTTCCACAAACCACGCCTCCTGCATTTTGATTGGCTGATAGTGGATACACTAACCAATCACAGCACAGAAGGAAGTGTTTTAGCCGAATTACGGAAGTTCAAGAGTCGAATTTGGGAGTCGATTCAAGGAGGCATTTCTATATACTCGAACACAAACAAGTACGTGCGGAAAAATTAGCTAGTAAAATAATACACACTATCATGATTAATAGTGTGAATGACAGGAGGTCTTGGCACAAATATTAACATTATGTGCTACCGTAATTTAGAGAGCTAACGATTAGCGAGGCTATTTTATTGTAAGCTAATTTTGTCGTAAATTTTAAATTTTTTTCACAATGTTTCCCAAAGTAAAGCATTGCTCCAATGTGTGTTTGGTTTTAGAAACGCATTTATTTATAGTGACTACGAAATCTCCTACTTTTCCGTGCGCAAAATCACGCGTGTGGAATCGACTCCAAAGCTGTTGAGTCGACTCTTCATTGCGCCCAATGCATTCAAACAGAGAATCGACTCTTTCCAGGATCGAGTCATATCCAGATAGCTTTGGAGTCGATTCTCAGTTCTTATCAATGCACAGAAGAAGAGACTCGACTCTTTTCGGAATCGACTCCCAGTCCTACTTGGCTTTTAAATTTTCTACCCTGTCTCTAGATTAAACACGATTTTACGGCATTTATTCGAGCTTTCTGGATTATTTAATCTTTCAAAACCCGAGTAACAAAAAGCAGTATTATATAGGTTTGTTAAACAGATAGTTAACCTAGTCTGCTTTTGTCTTCAGCTAGCAAAACAGCTAACAAACACACACACTGACATTGACACGCACACTGACAGTTATGCGTTCATGCAGAAATATCATTAATATGACAAATTAAGTTATAACAACTCATATGTTTGTGTAACTCTGTGTTTATAAGTGTGACTTACTGCGTACTTGAATGTGGCTAGTCAGCTAGCTCTCGGGTTTGTACACAGTACGGTGGCCGGTAAGGTCCATGGTAAAGTGTGTTTCTGTTAATTACCGCCATCTTCTGGAGGTGAGATGTAAAGCAGTGCAACTTTAGGGTCCCTGAACTGCTTTAATTACTGTTTTCCTGCTTTAAATCACGTATTTTAACCTTATGAATGACTCCATAATTACCTGAAGAAGGCTCCTGAAGAAATAAATATATTATAGTATGCTCAGTGTTAAAATAGTTGGATTATACCTTTGTACTTTTGCATATATGGTCAATAAATGCAATAAATGCTTTTTGTTTGTACTCTTGTTGATATTATTGTCATCATAATACTGCACTGATTTGTATTTTTGCACGGTTTTTTTAATACTGAAATGACTCTCTGACTACAAAGTTTGATTTCATATGGTGCAAAAAAATTTCCAAAATATTTAGTAATAGTATTGCACAGCAATACTAATGTTTCAAAATAAATGAATTAATTTAAAAAAGAAGTAAAAAATAAAGTGGTTCTGCAGTGTATGTGTGTTTTTCACTTTCACACTTGACAGAATAGATGAGATGATGAGAATAGACTTTAGATTAGTGTTCTTTATCCGCTCCTTTGTGCACAGCATATTTCTTCTCATTCTCTGTCACTCCTGCATGAGCACAGACCCAGAAAAAAAAAAAAAAATTTATCTAAAGTATATAATCTCACAGAAGGGTTGCACATTTCCCACAGAACCCAGGCTTCATCCATTTCGAACTGGATTGATAGCACCTTGGATTTTTGATCATTTGTGTTTGGGTATGATCTCTAACAAAAGCTGGATTCTTTTAGGAATAGATGTATTTATATTGAGGGAATGTGATATATAATCCCAGTCCATTTCAGTTCCGGGCTGTAACACTACAAAATGTGGAGAACTTCAAGGGGGTGAATACTTTTGCAAGGCATAAGTGGGTTTGTAGGTCTGGAACTTACTGATTGACTTAAAAAAAAAAAAAAAAAAGAAAGAAATACACAAGCCTTTTTTCAATTAGCCCTATGATAATCCAAGTGTGATCTCCTTACATCTGGTTGCACTTGAGTGAAGGTATAATTACTCATAATGGAAAACAAAAGGAGGTTAATTATACACTCTTATCCAGTGTGTTGCTTTAAGCACGTTACCTGAATGGCTCAGCAGACCATAAAATGCTTTTCCAGTTAAACACAGAGTCACACACAGTTTTATTTTCTTCCTACACTTCCTGCTTGAATAAATGTCTTCTCTTGTTCTCCACACCATAATATCACACCATTAAAACTTACTCTAGTGCATTCATCTCATTTTACAACAGCTTTGTGTTTTTAATATTAGATTTTATTTCAAATCACAACAGCTACAACATCTAGTCATAGTTTATTTTATACAGCTGATTTTAAAATGTAAAAAATCTAAATTTTGCCCAATTCTTCCACAGAGAAGAAAAAAATTGACTTAAAAAAAAAATTCAATCATATAGAGATATTTTTTGTATTTTATTATGTATTGGAGATATTAAGTAATAATCCATGTTTACAGTAAAAATATAGTGATGTTTGTAAACTTACAGTGAATTCTGTATGTCTAATGTATGATATACAATATGTAGAAATTTTGACACATATTAGGAGACATAATTTTAATATACAAATGCATATTTTACACATATATCTAATAGTATTAGTTAGGTCTAATAGTATAGTACATGGAGATCTAAATCTTATTATTTATCATTAAAAATATATATTAAAATATTATACTATATTTACTCTTCAATTTACCAAACAATTATTACACTATCAAATGTATACTAATATTTTTAGCTTGCTTCAAGCTCTATATAGAAAGCTCTTTTTTTTTTTTTTGCAAATGATTACTTGCAATATTTATTCCTATATTAAATCCCAGATATATATTCGCCTACATTTTTGAAATAAACATATAATGATTTTTAATAATAACTATATATATATATTTTTTAATCTACGTAAATTCGTATAATTATATGACAATCCATTTATCTGTAAACTGATAAATTGAACACAGTAAGGAGCAGCAGCATGTGCGCGCTGGTCTGCGTAAAGGTTGCGCAGAGGTTAAAGGCTGCGCAACCTCGACGCCGCCAGGTGTTAAAACACCCTCTAATTAATCAAGTGCCGTCAAATGGGAGGTAATTACTACGAGGCGGTGCGTTTCCATTTCAGGATGGTGCACACCTGCTGACCTCAGCCATGCGTGGGGAGCTTATGGGGGCTATTTATAGGGTTGAGGACGTTTGTGTATGGAGTTTGTTGCTCTTGCTTGGTGCACTTATTTGCACGTTGTATTCACATTGCACGTTTAAGGTTTGTTTTTAATCTGTAAGTGCTGTGCATAGGTCTTGAGGTCTCTGTTAAAAAAAAGTTAAATGTGTATTTTTTTTAATATTCTTTTGCAGTATATATAGTGGTGTTTTGTATCCTGTGTTTGGTTCCTGCCCCTTCACTAAAAATGGAAGGTGAGCATGATCATGGTTTTAGTGGTCACTTGTTTTGGATGGATTACTTCATAGGTTCTCAGCTCTGGTCCTGGAGTACAGCCTGTCCCAACACACCTTATTAAACTAAGCAGCTAATTAACAGCCCTTTCAGAGTTGGGAGCAGGGAAAACACAAAAATGTGCAGGACAAGAAATGTTTTTTGACACTGAAATGTTTCTTTTCTAGACATTTCTCATCCTTCACAATCAGATGTTGAGCAACCGCACCCCCCAGTTAATCACAATAGACCTTTTTTCTATGTCCAACCACCGTCTCAACCTTATTTCTTCTATCAGTGGCCTATGGATCCATTTGGACAGTATGGCTTCCCAGGGCCAGGTAAGAAATCCATCATGAGTGTCCCTTTTTTTTTTTTTTTTTTTTTTTTTTTCCTCCCCCCAGTAGTTGTTCCTGATTAATGGCAGCTTTTCTTCTTTCACTTTCTTTCCCTTAGTGTTTCCGTTTGGGCGTCCTTGTATGCCTCCATATCAATTTATGCAGTACCCTGGTTATGTGGTCCCACACGCGCCCATGCAGCCGACTGATTACAGAAGGATTGCCCCCCTCTTCCCTTCTGTCACCTCCTATGACCTCCGTTTCCGTCAGCACTTCCAGCAGATGAGCATGCATCGTGAGACCACGTCGTCTGAAGCCCAGACGGAGCCCGGAGATCCAGTTAGTAAACTGATGGACTGCCTGGAAGGTCTTCAAGCATGTGAAAAGTCTGGAGCAGTCAAGGAACCCAATGTGATGTTTTCCTCAACCCCTGCTGTAATCTCATTCACCCATGAGATGGAGAAGATGAACTATGGAGATAATGAGTTAAATATGGAGCCACATTCTCAGCTTGATCAGGATGATTCAGGGAAGCCAGTGACGCACTGTGACTCTGCCGTGTATGACGCTGAGTTGAGCCAGGGCCGACTAGAGGAGTGCGTGTTGTCGGATGTGCTGCCTCTTGACAGTTCCTCCATTCGTGACGAAAGCCAGGGTCAGGACCAAGATTACAAACAAGGTGATTCGGAGATGCCGTGCTTTCAGAGTGAGAAATCTGGCACGCATCACGTCAGCAATGGAAGCCATTCAGCTGAGGTCCAAGACTCTGGAGCTCATGTTTCTGATTGCAATGGGACGTCTGATCTGTGTGAGGGTAAGACCTCCATCCAAAGTGAGAAGCGTGAGAATTTGCCTTCCGACTCTGTAGAGGTTACCGAGCCTCTTTTGCAGATGACCGCAGACTGTGATCTGCCATATCAAATTCTCCGCCTTCCTTGCAATAAGACTACCACTGGTTTGTTGCTTCAGAAAGAGGTCAACCCATTGCTGTACATGGATACTGCATCTGCTCTATTGCCTTCTAAAAGATACACTTTTGGCAGCCCATACACCCATAACTACTACCCTCAAGTGGTTCCTGCGCGACAGAGTGTCCTCAGTCCTTCATTAGACGAGCTGTCCTCCAGGGATGAGATGTTCTCCACTGATGTCGAAGATGACCTAACGTCAGGGCAAGTCTATGTAGATGGTGGCAAACTGGCAGAAACCGGTGCTGTTCCCACCCACTCTGAAACAGATCCTGCAGATAAAGCATGCTCTGTCTGGGCCAAAACGTGTGCCTGCTGTGGTGCAAGCCTTCCAGATGAAGACATCAGCCCTGCAGAGCTGTTGGATCAAGATTGCGACTGTGAGTTGGAGGAAGATACTGAGGCGGCAAGTACCGGTGAAGCTCAGAAAGTAGTATTAAGGCAGCATCTATCCAGGCATGGACTGTCACCTTGTGCTCAAGTTTCCAAACACAAAGCCAGGAAGGTGCTGGAGGTTGCAGAGCCAAGTGGGCAGGACCAAGACCATGGCAGAGGAGAGTGTGGTGAGCAGCCTCATCCTGCTTCTAAAGGAGACAAGGGCAGAGGCAAAGGTCAAAAGGGTACCCAGTTCAGATCTTACTCTGGTAAGTAATGCGTTTCTGGTTGATGATGGTAATTGGAGATTTATGCACTGCATGGCTTGTTGGGTTCCCTGGTTCCTGGTGTGGTGAAGATTTTGAATTCTCAAATTTGGTCAGAGTTTATATTAATGTACTTGTTCTACTGATTTTTTTTTTAAATAGTAATAGCTCATTTACAGGGGGGGAAAAAACAGATAAATGTCACTTAGCAAAAAAAAAAAAGTTTAATTGCTGATGGGTGAAGTTTTCTGTAAGGAGATGATTAACGTTTTACGGAAAGAGTCTCTGTTGTTGAATATCTTCAACATGGAGTGTGTGATTCCATACTTATGATTGTAATGTTCTTCAGAACACTTACAGGGAGAATGTCCAGGAGAGATAATGGACCATGAAAATTGGACTGGCTGCAGTGGCAAGCAGAGATCACGATCCTGCAGGCCAGCCAATGGTCTTCAAGAAAAAGGCAGGCTCTTTTCAGTGTAATTATTTTTTCCATATTTAGTGATTTTAAGATTACAATTCCCATTTGAAAACTTGCAATGCCGTGAAGGGAGACCTGCAAGACGAAGGCCTTCTTGCAAGACATTTGCTCAGCAGAGGCCGAGGAGAAATGAATACGATGACCACAATGAGGCAGAGTTTTCCTACTGCCAAAGGGGCAGAGGTAAGCGCATAACATTTTTGTGACTGTTATGTCTTGGAATATCTCTGGTAGTGCTCAACTTGATGGCATCTTTCCTTTCCAGGATCTATGAAAAGAAGAGGCACAAGATACTAGGCAACAATGAGCACTGCTTTAATACTTAAATGTATTACCTAATATAAACACTATTGCACTATGGAATGCACAAAAGCATGCTATAATAAATAAACGAGCACTGGTATTTATGTGAATAATAAGGGGTAATGCAGAAATGAATGCCTTGCTGCAGATGACTGCCTTTCCAATGCTCACACCGCTTCACTTTGAGTGCTGTGCATTCATCTTAATCCTGCCTGAGGATGATTTCTCTGGACCTTGCCTTGACGTGCTTAACTCATCCCTGTGTACTTGTGTGGCTGGATCTGGGAGGTGTAGGTCTAGCCTCTTCACTGCTGGTGCTGCTCGTCAAGGTCTGAGTCATCGAAGCCATTCTCAGATTTTTTTTCGAAGGCTGGGCATTAGAAATGCAGCTGATTAAAAAAAATTGGCAGCTACCTCGGCAGTCTGGCCGAGCCTAGTCCAGACATGTCGTTTTATTATTGTGCAACCTGTTTTAAACCTGTAATGCAGTGTAATGTTTGCTTGCACAGTGGTGTCATTAAAATCCTTGCATTGCACTTGTTTGAATGTGTTTGGTTTTGGTTATTTGGTTCTGAAATTGATGTACTTTCACATCTGAGTCATTTATGCCATTTGAATGCATTGGACACATGGTAATTTGCATATACTTACCTAAGGGTGTGTGTGTGATTAGGAGCCAAAGACTTGTCAGTTGGGTTCTTCAGCAAATGGCTTAAAAACTCTCTACCTAAATGGTCATGAGTCATTAGTGGGCATTCAGGTTTTATTTATGTAATCTAATAGAGATTATATGTGCCTCCATATTGCCCTTTAAAGACATTACTTAAATTAAGCTGTCCAAGGTGAATTTATGTTGCTTCAGTAATTTGCAGAATGTAGCAAAACAAGTTAGGTTATTAAATGTGTTTAAATGATCACCTGATGTATGTTTTACTTTTGTTGCATTTTCTTAGTCTTTTATGCTGATTGTGGCACAGGGTTGTCCAAGTTTTTATTTATATATATATATATATATATATATATATATATTAGTCCATGTACACAGCAGGGAGAAAAATGGGATTAAATGGCTTACCCTAAGCATTTAAATACAGTTTCCCTTGTTGACTAGTGTCCTAGCCACAATAATCTAATGCCCTAGAATGACAGAGACAGACATTATTATAAACCTAATGCTGGCCTTGGCTGAATGTTTTCAGTGTGGCACACAAACAACGGGATCCGAGACCTTAAGTCAAGGTGACTAAGCTCTGTGTTTAAGTCCTGTTTCCTTGATTTTTCCTATTAGATGTTTCTGAAAAGCATGATGGATTGAATATCTTCATATACAATGACCAATATAGTCAACTGGTGTGTTAGTGATGCTTGCAATACAGCATGTCATTTAGAAACGACCATTTCCTTGAATAACAGGAACTGACTTCAGCCTAGACCCATGTTGTTTACTTCAACCCCTAACCCTGCCTGCATCAAGTTGAATATGTAAACACTGGCAGGTACCTGCATGGGAGCACCCAAAATATGACCGTTTGACGAATGGCTGTCTGATCATGTCATGTTTCAGCATCACAGCATGTGGCACGTCACTTTGAGCGACAGCTTTGACATCTGGAAAATCTATGTTTGACCATTTCCTTTAAATATGTTTGCCATTTTGCTCCAAGGTTCCTGCTACCCAGAGCTGAGATTAAATTCTACATTCTTCCAATAATACAAGAACTGGTATTTTACTATTATTTTACATTTTAGCATTACACATTGAATTTGCATGGACTTTTGAGGAAAAATGTGTGTCCATTGCAACTGAAACCAAAACACCAACTTCATGCTGTTTCCTTACAGCTATACAAAACTTTAAATGAGTGTTTAGTTGTAGAAAGTGGGTGTCATTTGTGGAATTTTATCAATATCTCCGTGCAATCATTTGGATAGCTGCTGTAATATGAACTACTGTAGAACAAAGTCATTTCCACTGTGGAGAGAACAATGAGCGACTGTTTTTCCTTCCTCTGTATTCATGTCACACATGCAAACAATTAATACAAGCTGTGCTGCATACCAGCAGGCAGGTGTTTTTTATTTATTTATTTATTTATTTTTTTACTTGGAACAGTCTTTGGAAAATCTCCAGTGTTGCATAAATACTAAGAATGTAGAAGGTAGTTCAAGAGTTAACTCAGCTTGTTGTGATTCAACATTCAAGCATTAATAAAACATCATAATTCACATAGCACTAAGCTGACAGTGCTAAGCTGTAAGTATCCATTCAATATATGGGTTATTAAAAACTATATATAAGTACAATATATGATTTTAATTATAATCATTGTTATTGTATTTCCATTATGCTTTTCTATCCTTTTATAATAAACTCTTTGTTCCTGTTCTCTCTTAAACTATTTTAGTATTTAAACTATTTTTTAACCTTTTATTTTATTTTAACTAATTCCCTAATGTATGTATGTGTGTGTGTGTGTGTGTGTGTGTGTGTATAAAAATCAATAATTAATTTTACTGATTTTTTAAATAAAAATTTAATAAAAAGGTCAAAAAGCCATTTTAAATGTTGTTTTTTTTATGATTATGGTATGTCATTATTAAACTTTAAACTATTAAACCCACAAAATTAAGAATAAATCTGAGCTTTCTTCATTTTAAAAATGTTTTTTTCGGACACATAAAGGAAAACTGTTCAACAAGCCATTTACACAACATAAACACAGGAAAATAAAACGTGAGCTGAGGCGGTCTCCATTTGCGCTATTCTTATTTGCTGTCACTCACGTCACTCATTCATACTTGCTTCTGATTGGCTGAGGGGCGGGCGCTCGTGAACGCCCACAGAACTGTCAAACCAGCAGCGCGTGCCGAGAGAAAGCACGAGCCTGTCTCTCTCTCTCTCCTAGTGCGCGCGATACATCTCTCTCTCAGAGCTGAGGTGAGTCTTCAGCACTACATTTCTCTACTATAACTCCTTAAAGTATTGTTTTATTGTTGTTGTGTTGTGTTATATCTTTATATAATGATTTAAGAGTAGATATTTGTTCTTTTCTATACAGTAAATGGACAGTAAAAGGGAAAAACAAATCCTTTAACCAGAGGGTGAGGTAGTGTAGGTGAGCGCGAGCAGAACATCTGAGGTGAAAAAAACAAAACAAAACAAAACAAAACAAAACAACGGTTTGTATTTTTATTATTTACTTTTTTTTTTTTTTTTTGTAAATTGTATTCCTTGGTATTTCTATGAAGTGTACATAATATGTGTGCTTTTCAAACAAGCTGTCTGTTGTATTTATTTGCAGAAATCTGAGTTTTCTGCCAAGTTTCTAAGCTCATAACGGAAATAACGGTCACTCATGGCCGTTAATTCTACACTAATATTAGATAGTATAGTATTTATCTATAATTTGTAGTCTTGAGCATGGAGCTAAGCCTTCACTGTAACAGTAAAAGTGTTATTGTCGAGCAGGACTTTGTACTCCTATGAAGATTAGGCGTCAGCCCACATTGGACTGATTAACTCAGTGTTTTATGTGGGTTGTTTAGACTACACCTACACTCCTGTATGTCCGGAGTTCAACAGAGTTTCATGATTTCCACATGTTTCCACCCTTACACTCTTACACACAACTCTAAACCTGCTCATGAGTTGATATCGGATGTGTTAGACGAGGGGAAACCACCAAAACATACTGGATTCTAGACATATAAACCACACACCGTCCCAATTTCATTGGATAGATGGACGAGAAAAAGCTACCGCATCTTTACATAGTCAATATCACCAAATTATATCATCGCAATACATAAAGCACACTTTACTACATTGCACAATACGGATAAACACACGATATTTTATTTGCAAAACAGTATGCTCGTGCATTACTATTTTCACACAAAGGCTATCAAGACAACATTTTAATTTCAAAGTTTACGAATGACGCGATAGGAATGCAAGGTATATGAAATAAATAAAAAAACAAACCTTTTTGCATAATAGACTGATATTTAGTCAGCAGTTGTAGGTGAATAACGCTGTTAAATTCTTGCTTCTGATTGGTCAGAAGTTTCTATTAAGTTTCTGTTATCATTATTGTTTCTATAGCAACAGTTCATTCACAGGGGCTTGTCCAATAGACACACAAACGGATCAAAAAATGCATGTAATCGGTGATACGGTTAAGTGTTTTCTGTAAATAGATGCCTGTTTAACGTTTATGGAAGGAGTCTCCAGTGTCAGCACTTTGTAACAGTCAGAGATAAAGCTGTAACTTAAACATTTCCGACGTCTTCAGGACAGAGGAGTTTGAGTTTACGCTTTGTAACGAGAAAACAAAGAGGCTGGTGAGGGAGCTACGAGGGGACAATGTATGACATATCGTTCTTTAATAAAAAAATTTTAATCATTGGCAAATTATGCGGTATAAGAGGAATAAAAGGCTTCAGGATGTGCTGTTATAGGAAAATAGTCAACTTCAGTGTGGTAACTCTGCTTCATCATACCAACTTATTACTCACTATTTTTTTAAAAAAGTATTTTATTTCTAACATAATTTTTTATATAATATGCAGTAGGTCCATATTTTCAGATGAAAACATGATACTTAAAATATGCTATGCAATATAAATTATTACAATAACGGCAACAAATAAGTTCCTCAAGCTATTACGTTAATGTAGTGTGATTTACCTGTTTTTTTTTTTAAGTGGTAATAATCAGAGAAAATGTACTACAGGATAACAATCATCCTTTTAACATGTCCATTAGCTTTTTTTTTCTTCCTAAACAAAGAATCAAATCCTTGAATTCGGTGGTGTGAATGGAAAGTTAGAATTTCTCAAGATTGTTATTTAATTAAAACCGAATTTTTATCATATACTGCATTTTTCTTTCTACAACAATTTCCTGGATTGCGGTAATCGTCAGGAAGCTTGGAGATTAGCCAAATAACTAAATTACACTGACGTTATCTCAGATGAAAGGAACCTCTATCAGATGCTGATTAATCGACTCGGCGCTCTTCAGGTCAGCTGTGATGTACCGATTGGGGCTGTAGACTCTGACTCCTTAAAGAGACTACGACCAAAGTACATGCTAAGTGTGTGTGTGTGTGTGTGGTAAATCATATCTCGTTTGTTTTGAGACCTTTATTTAGCTCCTTGTCAGAGAGCTTTGCGATTTGGAAATAAGGGCTCAAACTGCCATGCTGTGATGTAAACACCATCTGGATATCTGTTTGTTTCGACAAATTGAATAAAAATGGTTCCAGGTGCCATTTCTTCTAGGTGAATGAATCACCAGCGCTAATAAGGACGTGCATGACTTTAAATCCCGGTTAGGACGATTCATCGCTCTTGTGGATGCACGATGTCTTAAAGTGACTTTTCCTCTCATTTTTATTCCTCTCTTTTCATCTGGTGCTCCATCTATCCAGCCGATCGGCTGATACAGCATCCAGCTGATAGTCTGCTCGCTGCTTTATTGTCTTTTCTGCCATTTCTATCAACATGACAAATAACGCTTGACATCTTAGTGGAATAATTACCCCGTTTTCTTTTCTCTTGGCCTCTTTTAATATTAAGCAAGGTTTAATATTTCAGGGTCACCTCAGTTGTGCGTTTTTAGGGGCCAATCATTCGAGAATTCCATGAATGCATTCGCTGAATGAATTTCATTAGCTATGTTAGCAGTGTGCTTTTCACACATGGATGAAAAAAGGGTGGATATTAATGGGCAGTGAATAAAAAAAAAAAAAGGCAGCAGGCTTTTGTGCCGTGGGCTGCCTCGGTCAGCAAAAAACGAGAGATTGATGTGGGTAGAAAAGTGAGAACTCCAAGGACAATGGAACAAGGTCAAAGCTTTCACATGATTTAATAAAATTACCCACAGGACTCTTGACAAACTGGTGTAGATTTTTTCCCCTTTTGACTTTGAGTCCTGTATCAAAGTGGACAAGAGATTTTGCAATCACAAAGACGAGGTCTTTTATCACATAAGACGGCATTTCCAAGGACTTCTGTCCTCGGCAACGTCTTCTGTAACACGTCCTTCTTTCCAAACACATCATTTCAAGAGCACTGAGCAGCACATAGATATATGAAAAAAAAAAAAAATGTCGGCTCATGTGAACAATTTCATCCAATGCATATTTTCTTTTCATGAACCTGCAATTGTGTAATCATATTCCATCACAAATTTGCTATCACGAACATCTCACCATCACACATTATTCACTTACAATCCCTCTATCTGCTGCCTTTCTAGTGTTTTTTTTTTTTTTTTTTTTGAACGGAGTCCACACCCAGATTTCTATAAAACAGCTTTGGGATAAATACCGTTGGGCTGTGTCCCAAATCAAAACCTACATCCGTGTTCACACTGCTTGAAATCTAGCACCAAATGATAAAACATAAATTCTTCTAGCAATCTTTATTAATAATCTTTATTTAAAATCGAATTCTTCAGTGGAATTTTGTTTGGAAACTGCGGTCTGATTTGTCAGTGGAATTTTTTTTGGGCAATGTGGTTTCATTGGTTACATGTTGTCACATGTTGGACGGGAACTGTGGTCCAACTGGTTATACAGTGACATGTTTGGTAGGAACTATGCTATGATTGGCTCCAATGGTATTTTTGAGCAAAACTGCGGTCTAATCGGTTACACGTTGGCATTTTGGGCAGAAGTTGCAGTCAGATTACTTACAGTATTTTCGACAGGAACTGTGACCTGATTGGCAGAGGAGGCAGGAACTTGCGGTCTACAGTGACGTCATTCAAAGTCAGAGACTGGCGCTCTAGAGCCTTACCCTTTAGGCCAAAGCTGTAGCGCTCGCTATCTGACTACAGCTTCACAAACACGTAGTAATACGTAGAAATGCTGAAATTACAAATAGAGTGGACTCAAATTCTCATATAACTCTACTGTTAGTATAATGTGTCATCAACTTGGATTTAGGCAAAAAAAAAAAGCTTTTAGGCATTAAAAGGAATTCTGGCAACAAATTGAAGGAAATAAATAGTTTATTTAGAGTCTCTGGGAATTCAAATCTCCCACACCAGACATTTTTCTCTATATCACACACACCTTGCCAACATTAATAAAGACTCTGTGAAGCTAAAGTACAAATTAATGAAATGAAATGCCATCTAATTCTCATATCTGTGTTTAGTCTGTAAGTGAGAATCAATCATCGAGCTCACTCTGACCTCTTTCAAGCGATAAACTCAATGCGAGGTGGAATATTTCTGCTTCCTGTTTGCTAGCTGCTGTGCGTCTCATAACCAGTGAAGCCTTGAAGGGATTTGTCCATTCATGAGACAGTTGCAGGTTTAATTACATTATTAATTATTTTTCTCTCAGGGGATGGCGGCAGAATAATTCTTGATGAAAAGACCCTCCTTCGGTTCGATCCCTCGAGAGGAGAACCTGATTTATGAACCGTGTTATTATAGCAACAACTCTTTCATCTTATGTCATGGCTGCTTGTGCGAGTTATTATCACAGATTGACTCGATGTTTCATGCACACCACAGCAGTCTGAGGTGGCGTTCACTACTGCGCAGGTTGAGGCTTGTCATTTTCTGCAAATTAGTGAGATGGGATGATCTCATAAGGTAAATTTGTGGTATTGCTTTTTGGCTTTGGTTTCATTGGCAAACTGCTTTTCATGTGAATAATTGTCCCATTTTGTGACAAGCATTAACGGCAGGCAATTAACGTACATAATAGCTGTGTGGTTCCTCAAGGCAATGTTTGTCCTCCAAACAGTTTTACACGGCGCTGGGTAATAGCTGCTTCGGGTTCTGAAAAGGGTTGTGACTCCACAGTTTTTGTTTGCATTTTGCATACTAACCCACCGGTTATGCATACTAATTCATTCTATTATTTTCATTTATTCAAAGGTTATTAACCTTAATTTTAGAAGGGATTTAACAAGGCTTTGAATTATGTCACACTTCTACCATAGCACTCTTGAATTCTCAAATCAGCTTGGCCAGAAGGTGTTGATTCTTTTTCCATAACAGCAGCTCTGACAGTATGTGTTGTTGTTTACATACAAAAAACAGTCATTGATATGATGAAGTTCTCTGTAAGGAGGACTGACTTTAACATTTATGGAAGGAGTCTCCACTGTCAGAGGTAAAGCTGTATCTTTAAGTTTTCCAATATCTCCAGGACTGAATAGTTTACACTTTGCGGTTTCTCTTCTGTCTACACAATGCATACACAGATTCTGTTGAAACCATATAATGTGCCTTTTAAAGAAAACATGTTATGCTGAGCAGCTCTGTTTGAGCGGGAGGTGGAGCTCATTTAAAAGCCCGGAAAGAATTAAAATATAAGCCCGAAACAAAAACTAGCCAGAGCCATAGCAAACCAGTGTTGCCAGTTCCATTTTTTTTTTTCAAATATATCTTTGAAATGAGGTCATTACTAAATGTAAAAGTCATGAATTGCACCTTTAAATTAGAAATGTCATTCAATCCTCTAACGATTTATGGTTAGAAAAGCCCAATATGTCCATGATGTTTTTGTTGAGGTCTAGACAGCTGTCACTTCTGTCTAGATCTTGTCATCCTTGGATTAGAAATAACTCGGCTTGACAAATGGTCACATGTTGTCATGCACATCTTCACACAAGTTCTCAAATATAATCTGACAAACAGAATTATGTGTTAGATAAATGTGTCCGTAGTGTTGTAATGAGAACCTTGTGGCCTACACTCCAGTCTTAAATACTGTACCAGCTTCTCGGTGGCCATATTAGGTTTCACTGGCTGCTATATTCTCCCACAGATCCTGTTTAAGATCTAGGTGATGTGTTTATGTGTTGCGTACTTGGCAGGAGGCAGAAAATATGCTTGTTTCCAGCATATGGTCTTAGTGTGAGATTTAGTTTGGATTAATAATGACAATGTTTTAATGCAAACCTGCTGTATCTCTGTTTTGACCCACAGATGCAGCCAGATATGGATTAAAAGTCCAAGCTTGAGATTTGACCATGTGGATCTTTGTCAGTAAACTGGCTTTCGTGTTTCTGCTCTCATGACACTGAGTTTGTAGAGGAGCTTCAGCAGCTGAAACATATAATGGAGACGTTCTCTAGACCAGAGTGTCAGATCTGCTTTAACCCGTTCAGCCCTCGACGGCGGCCCAAACTTCTGGAGTGCAGGCACACGTGCTGCTCAGAATGTTTGCATCAGATGGTGTTGAATCACAGGGAAGTCCGCTGCCCCTGGTGCCGCCATGTCACGCATCTCAGCGGCCTCTCCGTGTTCCAGCTCCCAGATGATCCGGAAGCACTCTCAGCCATCACCTTGGCACACGCGCCCGTTTTTATCCAGCTGCCCAATAGCAGCTGCTACCTGCTGCCTCTGTCAGGGGACGAACACGCCTACGGATACAGCTTCAAAAACCCAGACGGGACGACTCAACCTGAACACCTTACAGCCGGAGAGGAGGAAGAGGCTGAGGGGAGAGACGCGACGATGAAGAGTTCAGCCTGGACCGGGTTCTGCACCGTCCTCCTGGTAGCCATCATCCTCATCTTCCTCCTGGCCATCGTCCTGCACAACATGTCTTGTGTGTCCAAACGCTTCAGCATCATTTCCTGTGGATGAAAGGCGAGACTGGGGCTGTGTTTCGAATATCACCCTACTCACTATTCCCTACAAAGAAGAATCAGGAGCACACGGTAGTGCACTGAAAAGGGAATGAAATTCACGGTTCAGATAAAGGATTTCATGACAAATTGCTCACAGTGATCGGTCAGCTGTGGATGTGTCTCAAATTATAGTTTGTATGCACTAGTTAGGGAACATAAACCCAAACTACATGCCATGTTCACTATATAGGAAACATAAACTCCATTTCAAACACCTCACCATTATACATACACTCTGGATGTGCTCCAAATCACATGCCCTGATCACTACATAGGGAACATAAACTCCATTTTAAACACCTCATGTTATATATACACTGTGGGTGTGTCTCAAACCACATGCCCTATTCCCTATATAGGGCCATTTCAAACAGCTCACTATTATCCGTCTGGTGTGGGTGTGTCCCAATTCCAAACCACACACCTTATTCACTATGTAGGGAACAAACACCATTCCTTATTTACTATTTACTGTATAGACTACATACTGTATCATGTTCAAGCTCCGCAGTGGATTGCTCGGTTACACTGGACGGTAACGGTGTTCTGATGTCATGAGCGCACTGGAAAAATCCCAGGTAGGTAGTGCACTATGTAGTGAACAGGGTGTGATTTTGGACCTACAGTGCATTTGACTTTCCATCAGAAAGAGGAGCGCACGTTTGTACAAAGACACTCTGGATATAATAAGAGATTCTAAGAGACTCACTGTTTCCTGCTGAAAAGCAGGAGTTTAAAGTAACACTCAGTAAATTTTTCTCTTTTTCGTCTGCGTGGGATTGGAGGAATTTCTCCACCTCAACTCAAAACGCTGTATGGACGTTATTTTTTTGCCAGTGTACAGTTAAAGGCCAAGCTCGATGCAGTGTTGAACTGTGTCATATTGTAATGTGGTAGCAGTGTGACTGTGACGATTTAAACGTAACATTAAGAAGGTTTTCACGTATGTAGCGTTTGAAGCCGGACCAAAACAACCGAGTTCGATCTGAGATCGCGCCAAGGTTCTGGGACTTTTGTGATTATGTTGTAACCCTGCTCCTTCTCACATATTCAAGCAATTTGTTTTTTCTTTAATTTCTTCAAAAATCTGCACAGTGTGAAATCAAACTGGGCCAAACGAAAGTTAGAAAATGAACTAGAGCTAAGTATTTAGAATGGCCTAATGAGTAAGAAAGCTGTCTTAAGTAATAACACTATAAAGTTGATAAAGAAGGGGCTTTTCATGAATAAGAAGAAGAAGAAGAAATCTTTTATAGTGAATCAACACAAATCCTGTTTGCTGGATTTCCTCCTTCAGCTCTGCCACATTTTTAACTAATGTCCAAATATACAATTTTCTACGTGTTATTTAAATGTTGCTGTGAAATGTGTAATAAACGACTTTGGTGTTGTGAGTCATTCCTCTGGCTGTTATAAGCACTGAACTTATACTGCTGAATTCTGGATTCTGATTGGTCAGAAGCCTCTGACAGTAGTGCAGCTGCACATCGCAGGTTTATATTAATGCACTCCTTCTAATACGTTATAATTTCTATAGTAACAGATCATTTACAGGGACTTGTACAGCTCAACTTTATAAACAGATTAAAAAATGTGTGTAATCATTCACATTTATTTAACATTTATGGAAGGAGTCTCCAGTGTCAGAGGTAAAGCTGTAACTTTAGTTAAAGTTTTGTTAAAGTTGTCCAACATCTTAAGAGACAGAAGAGTTTACGCTTTTTTGGTGGTTTTTCTATAAAATGACAATCTGCGTATGTTGGTCTTATTAAATTCATGAGAGAGAAAAAAAGAGAGGCTGGTGAGGTAACGACAGTTTATAGCTGCTGTAACGTAAGTGAGAACAGGAACTAACTTGTTTCACAGTCATTCCACAACATTAAATGTAGCTATAAACTGATAAAAAGTATGATGTCATTTTCCTTAATTAAAAGTGTGGTATAAGTGGAATAAAACACTACAGGATGTGCCGTTACAGGAAAATAATTTTCAGAGTGGTAACAGTAACTCCGCTTCATCACACCACCCCATCACTGATTATTTTCCTGTAACTGGATGACACTGAGTGATTTATTCCTTACATAAATGACAGTTAACATGGAGTCTTAAAGTCTTAAAAAGTATTAAATTGAACTTCAGAAAATCTTTTAGTGGCTTTAGTGAAAAGGGTTTGGGATTTAACAATAAAATAAAAATAAAATAGCACCACTGTACAGATCTCACCTGTCTTCTTCCATAGTTTCTATTCCTAGTGCAGGATAAGATTAGACAGCAGAAGAAGCTGCAGTCCTCATGACAGTCGTTGCTGTCAGTACTTTTGTAGGAATAGTTAAAAATTGACTCAACTGTAAGGAGTCATTATGTAAATTCATTTCACGCTGAGAGCAGATTGATAATTTGTCAAAAAAGAGTGTATTAATCCACATTGGGGCAATTATAAATGGTGGAATATGGCTGCCTGCCCAAGTCCCGAGATCCCTCACTGCTGTGTTTTCAGCACAGTTTAATTAATCGAGGCTCCTCGTCAGGACTGCTTTGTGGTTAGAGTAAAAGATTTCACACACCCCGTGGCCTGCACATCTATCTGCTACACCGTGGAGTGACAAAATGTAGGACTTTTTTTTTTATTAAACTGCACATCCATAGCTAAATGCCATTATAGGAAATTAATCAGCGATGAAGCCTAGTTACTGTTACCACCCTGAAGTTAAATATTTTCTTGTGCTGACACTGGAGACTCCTTCCATAAATGGTAAATAAACGTCTCCTTACAGAAAACTTTACCATGTCAAGTCCCTGTAAATGAGCTGTTACTATAGCAACGAGAACTACTCAATACTTTCTGACCAATCAGATTCCAGAGTTCATGAGTGCTGTAATATTGTTATCATGGATAGAATATTAACTGTTATTTTTATTTTGGCCAAACTCCCATAATTCTGAATACATTTATCAGTAATGTGTTTATTAAAAAAAAAAAAAACACACACAATATTGTGATGTGAAAATCTTAACATTGGCAGAAGGCCATTTCCTGACTCACATCTGTGATCAAGCTATGAGCTGAGGTCATGTTTCAATCCCTGCAGGACATCTCAGCGAGAAACTGTTCAGTTAAATGTCATTCTGTCACCTTGCTGCACCCCAGCAGTGATTAAAGATGCTATCTGTTACCTGTAGACATCTGATCAAAGTCCGATTGCACGGATTGTCTTCCTTAGCGTCGCAGGATGCACTAACAAAACAAACACACCCCATTCACCAAGGAGTGAATCCTTCACTCCATATGTATCCTTCACTCCATTTGAATGAGGTGTGTTTCAGCACATATGTGTTTTTTTAGTCTTTAGTTTACATTAGCACAATATTGTATATTATATATATGGGTATTAATATGGACCTGGTCCTCCCTTTGCAGCTATAACAGCCTCCACTCTTCTGGGAAGGTTTTCTGCAAGATTTTGGAGTGTGTCTGTGGGAATTTGTGCTCATTCAGTGAAAAGAGCATCAGTGAAGTCAGGCACTGATGTCAGGCGAGGACGCCTGGCTCGCAATCGATGTTCCAGTTCATCCCAAAGGTGTTCAGTGGAGTTGAGGTCAGGGCTCTGTGCAGGACACTCGAGTTCCTCCACACTAAACTCGTCAAACCATGTCTTTACGGATCTCGCTTTGTGCACGGGGCATTGTCATGCTGGATCAGGAGAGGTTCTTCAACGAAAACTGTTGCTGCAAAGTTGGAAGGATAGAATTATTTAATCGCGCTCTACAGTGACAGCGCTTTACACCACTCCAGCCCACTGCGCTTGGCATTGCGCACAGTGATCTTAGGCTCGTGTGTAGCTGCTTGGCCATGGAAACCCACACAGTTCTCGTGCTGATATTGCTTCCAGAGGCAGTTTGGAATTCTGTAGTGAGTGATGCAACAGAGGATAAGAGATTTTTCATTGCTACGCGCTTCAGCACTCAGCAGCCCGCTCTGTGAGATTGCGTGGACTACTGCTTCGTGGCTGAGCTGTTGTTGCTCCTAAATGCTTCCATTTCACAATAATAGCACTTACATTTGACAGGGGCAGATCTAACAGGGCAGAAATTTCACAAATTGACTTGTGGCATCCTATGACAGTGACACATTTAAAGCCACTGAGCTCTTCAGTACAACCCAGTCTACTGCCAGTGTTTGTCTATAGAGCCTGCATGGCTATGTGCCTGATTTTATACACCTGTGAGCAGTGGGTGTGGCTGAAACACCTGAACTCGATCACCTCAATAAATTAGCTTCAATTAAAGGGTTAGCTTTCTCATATATTCAACATGAGATTAAGCTAATTAACCAGAAATACATTTTTTCATGTTTTTTTTTTCTGGCTCCAGAATTATTGGGACCTTTGGTAAATAAAGCTGGGTAAAAAAATGTAATTATTAAAATAATAATATTTTCATTATGTTTATTACAGTTAAATCTTTCTTAATACCTAGACAAAATAAAATTATACAGAATGTTGATTATGTAAGGAAAATGTTTGTAGCAGTGTTTCCCTGAAGATTTTTATTTAATGCCGAATTAAATGACAAGCTTTTATATCCTAATGAGATTCCAAATTACAGTTTATTTAAAGTAATTGCACTTGAAGGGGTTATAGACATATTTTAAAGTCTAATTTTAAATTTGTGATTATTTTATTTCATTTTTAATTGTATTTTATTTTAAATGAGGCCACTGTTTGTTTAGGCAAAATGCTAAAATATGGACAGTCCAAAAAATCTGCATTAAATGAATTTCTGAGATTTCTAAAATTATTATACGGAGGTATAACCACAACAGGCATTTATAGTAATAAATGGCCCAGGAAGTACCTGTTTGTGTGTGTGTGTTTTTTTTTAATATTATCAATGTCATATCAAGGTCACCATTCAACATAAAAAGAAGACAGCACTGATAATGAAATGTGTTATCACGTGGCTATAACTGGACACGATGCCTCTACAGATTTCCAATCTTCTACACTTCCAGCTATTTTTGACTCTTTTGTGTTATGCTGACAGATCCAGCTCCACACGTCCAGCTAACGCCCTCAACCAGTGTGTGTGTTTGTGTATGTGTGTGTGTGTTTGTTTTATCAGTATGCACTTGCTGTTCTTCGTGTCCACCATCAGACATGCACACACAGCCTGAGCACAGCTCATTAATCTGCATATGCTTTCCACATTCAGCTAAACTGCACACACTGGCAGTTTTGTTTAAAAAAAAAAAAAGTTGTAAGCTGTGCAGTCTGTGATTGATGCTGTTGTCCAGATGTAGTAGCATGTGCTATTTCTTTTCGGCCCAGTGTTGCTAAATCACCTGTAGAAAAGCGGCTTAAACACACCATTAACGCAAGACACATATATATATATATATATAGCGCACGCAAAGATGGACGAGTGTAAACTGTGCTGCGTTCAGAGGCACCGATAAATCATACATTATATGTGAATTTGAAATTTAATTTGAAAATGCATATATGAAAAGCCACCTCCTGTGTGAATGATGGCAGCAGCACGGCCAGGCGTCGATTCTAATCCTAATGGCACGGTGCTGTCAGAAGAATTGCGCCCCCACCCACCCCCATGCACAAGCCTCTGGCAATATTTTGATGTAGAATAAAAACGTTAAATAGACTCGCTCATTGATTTCTCTAAAGTGGAGCACATTAAATAGTCAGTATCCACAGCAATGGTAATGGTGTTTACTGCTCAGCACTGTATTTAATTCGCCTCTGTGACTGCAGGCAGTTTTGTAAAGCAATGAGCGCAGAAAGAGTTTTTATTTTCAATCCAAGACCAGAAATCTCACTGGGTGACATGATAGCGATAAAAAAAAGAAATAAAAAATTAAATTTGAACAAACACCAGCTGGCCATCTCAGGTACTGACAAGCTTGTTAAAACACTGTTACATTTACATTTCTTTCCTTCTTCTTCTTTTTTTTAATCACAGGTGCGTTTTTTTATAACCAAGATCAAATCTGAGTAGTTGGGGGTTAAATAAAATCTATAGAAATATATGTATAGAAATTTTCATCCCTAACTACAATTTAATTCAAACCAAGAGCGACAAAAGCTCATCCCAACTGTATGGACGTGTTAGATCGCATTATGATTGAAATCAGCGTCTCTCCAGCAATGTTTGAAATTGTGAAGTGCTAGTGCTAGAAAAGCGTGTAGGAACGACAGAGTGGAGTTTTGTTTTTACACGTAAACATTGCGTGGTGCGTTGGTGTATTCTGTAATTCGTCCTTCCAGCTAGTCAGCAGAAGCAGCGCACATGTCACGACTAGTTTAATAAACTGGATTAAACTTACATTTACTGTTCTCTTTTATTTAACTGCCTAATATCATGAGCCAATTATTAAACATTTAGATTTGTGAGTTTTGCCGGTGAAGCTCGGAAAGATCAGATTAACTGTCGTATTTTTTCTGTTTCATTATGTGAAAAACATTGTCTTGACTTTTCAATCATAAAAATGTGTTAATTAGATAAAAATACAGCTTGCCACTACGTGTAGATCCTGATTAACTTAACTGTAGCATAGCCACAAACTTGACAAAAATAGCGTAAATAATGTGCAGTCTTCCACATGGATCTGGTTTCTGCACGTGTGCATATATCTGCGCATACGTCAGTGTGAGAATGGGAGGAACCCAGACGTTTAACATCTTAACCAAGAAAATGTTTGACTCTTTTTTTTTAATGAGGGCCGGGGTTATGTAATACAGCCACCATTTTGAGTGTTACACACTGCACACACACTCATTCACATTTTAAGCTGTGTTTTGCATCATCAGAAAGTTTCCCAAGCTGACTGCGTCTCAGTAGTTCATGATCAACATAAAGACATTAGACATGTAACTGAGTACAGCGGATAATGTGTTCTAAACAGATGCAACAAAAAAATCATACACACTGAAGATTTTTACTTTCATGCAGCCAAGTGGTCAGATATGAAGCTTGTAGGACAAAGAAAGACCCCGTTCCATTCCTTAACCTCTAACGTGAACGATGCATTCATTCATCCTTAGTAACTGCCTGGTCAGGGTTTCGGTGGTTTAAATTCGGCTACTAGTTTGTTTCAATTTTGAGAAACTCAGTTCTAGAAAGTATCATGGGCAGGTACAAAAATAATAATTGCACAACCAGGATTTAAAAAAACCCCACAACACTCAAGAAGAAACTTTCAAAAAAGAAAAAACAATTGGCCTTCAGTTTAGGCCACGCCCACTTTAGGTTTAATGCTGGATTTGGTTTACCTCAGAAGTGGGAAGCCAGAACTCAGAGCTCGGATTGACGTCATTTCCAGCCTCCGTGCATTCGAGCTACAAAACGAGAAAAAAAAAAACACGGACGCTTCCATGTTCATCTTTTCTTAGCATTAAGCTAGCCAGCTAACAGTGATGAGTGATGTATATTTTCCTCCTCAGACTGTATAGTCAGTGTTATAGATTTAACAAATGAATATGTCTGTATGTTGATTGGTCTAAAGTGCATATCTGCACCTTCTTCAAAATACAGTCGTACTGTTTCTGCCACCGATCTTTGTATCCCTTATATCATATTTTCATATTTTT
Source organism: Pangasianodon gigas (assembly GCA_022758105.1). Taxonomy (NCBI): domain Eukaryota; kingdom Metazoa; phylum Chordata; class Actinopteri; order Siluriformes; family Pangasiidae; genus Pangasianodon; species Pangasianodon gigas. Next base: position 1,891,497 of record CM040474.1, on the reverse strand, counting down.
ATATTTTATCTTTCCTATCTATATACAAATAAATTCTGGTTTATGTAAATTCTATTTTTATGTCACGGACTGTTGAAAAAAGCATTTATATACATACAGTATAACTCCTTTAAAGGTAAGAAGTGCTACTTTGTTTTCTACTGATGCTGTGAGCGGCCATGTTGATTTGACGTCACTTGCTGAACTCTGAGGAGCTCGGACTACTACTGAGCTGAACTGAAGTTTTCACTTATGAGTAAAATCCTACTACTATTGTTTTGCACTTCTCCCTTTTCACCAGCAGATGGTATTAGCAGGCTGCGATCAGGTCTCTGTAACACACCACCTTTCCCCAGTTCATTATGAGTAAATCATTAAAATACATTTACACATTCAACAGGCATTTTTAACCAAAGCAGCTCACATGTGCTGCATAAGAGGCTGAGATGTAATCTGTTAATTTACTTAATTAACATATGAAACAGCACTCTACATAAATGAATATGCAGAGCGCTATTTCAGGGTTTGGTGCTAATACCCTAATGGTTGTTAGCAGGGAACTCTAATGAGCACTGCACATGAACATTATCCGTGCATTCAACATGCTGTATTCAACACGTTCTATGAGGCTGTAACATTAATTATTACCACAGCAGTGCTGAATTTCTGGTGTGTTGATTAATTTTCTATTACAGCAGCTCTGACTGTCACAGGTTTATATTAATGCACTGTTTCTAATACTTTATCGTTTCTATAGTAACCGCTCTTTCACAGGAATTTATAAGGCAGGAGCTCCATGTAAACAGATTAAAAAGTGTAACTGTTAATATGGTGAAGTTTTTATAAAGAGATGTTTATTTAACATTTATGGAAGGAGTCTCCAGTGCCAGTGCTTTGTAACAGTCAGAGGTAAAGCTGTAACTTTACCTGTAATTTTTCTGACACGTCGTCAGGAGAAATGTTTTATTTTGCATTTTATTTAGTGGCGGGACATACCCATTAACTTCAAGAAAAAAGAGAGGATGGTAAAAGAACGACTGTGAGAACAGGAACTAACTTGTTTTACAGACGTTCCATGACATTAAATGTAACTATAAATGGATAAAAAGTTTGACATGTCAATCTTTAATAAATAAAATTGCAAATAAAATAAAATAATTCTTGGCAGATTGCTGTGGTATCAGATGAATAAAACACTTTAAGATGTGTTGTTATAGGAAAATAGTCACCTTCGCTTTGGTAACTAAACTCTGCTTCAACGCCTCCCCTGTTGTTGATTATTTTCCTATAACAGCACAACACAGAGTGATTTATTCCTTACATAAACAATGTTCTATCAACGTCCTACACGTAGTAATGGTTAGCTACACAATGTTTCCAAAAAAACTAACATCAGTTACATAAGAACGTTTTCAGAACTCCAAGAAAACGTGATTTTGCATTCTGCCAACGTGAAATTGTTCGCTGGAAACATTTGGTTCATATTCGGATCTTTAAAACTCAAGATCCACTTGCAGTAATTGAGACCTTTGATGAAACGGTGCAGATTGCCCAGCTGTGCATTTTCAAAGCACTCATCCACTCTCGCTCAGATCATCCGCAGTAGATAGAGCGCTTGCTTATTACATCTGAAATGGAGTTTAGGAATTATTGTATGATTAAACACCTTCACAGACATTGTGCATCATGGGTGATACTTCCTAAAGCAACTTTAATTCAGATGTTTCAATGACGTTCTACATGAATATTCCCAAAGTACACCATTAAAAAATAAAACTGAAGCACAAAATACATTAAAATACTACAGAGTATAAATACTAAATGTACTAAATAATTCTAAATGTTAATAAAGTACATTAGTAGACCTTTACCAAGCCATATCAAGATAAAATCTGTGAACCCCTTGAAACCTTCAACAGAGTATTTCCCTTAATTATCCAATGAACCCTTGAAGAACCCTCGAAGGACCTAAGGATATACCAAAAAATACAAAAATAATTTCCATTAGTTTGTAGTTTGCACTACACACTTAACCAGTTACATAAAAAAGGTTCTTCAAGGGTTCTTTAAGGGTTCACTGGATAACGAAAAGGTTCTTCAGTTGCCCTCAACCCTTAATTATTTTCATCATAATATCTAGAACTCGTCATTTAAAATTTAGCTATCTTGGTATTGGTAAACTTTTAGAAAAAAAAAAAGATTCTTCAATGGTTCTTTAAGGGTTCACTGGTCAACCCTACGACAGAATATGTCCTTGTCAGAACCCTTTATTATCCAATGAACCTTTAAAGAACCTAGGAGTGTACCAAGATGGCTAAATTATAAATGACGAAATTAATTTCCGATAATTTGGAGTTTGTTCCACATGCTTAACCACCTACATAAAAAGGGTTCTTCAAGGGTTCTTTAAGGATGCATTGAATAATTAGGGGTTCTTCAGTTGTCCAATTATCCAATGAATCTTCGAAGAACCCTTGAAGAACTTAAGAGTGTACCAAGTAGCAAGATAGCTACATTTTAAATATCAGGTTCTTGGTATTAAGATGAAAAGAATGACTAGAGAAATTGGAGTTTGTAACCCATAATTACAATTTTAGTTAGAAGAAAAATGTTTTTTTTCCAAGGGTTCTTTAAGGGTTCATTAGATAATTAACACTTCTGTTGAGCGACAACCAAAGGACCCTTAAAAGTGCTTGCTCACAAAATGTGATCTGATCTTCTGTTAAGTTCTAATAATAAATAAAGACATTTCGAAGTCACTTACTCCTAAGGAGAACCTCAACGGTTCTGAATTTTGTTCACGTATAAACTTTTATCAGACATTTTCTGTATACATTTTCTGTGCCTGACTGTGTTCTTTAGAAATCCCTTTGTCACCATTTCCTGCTCTGTGAATGTTTTGTTCCATGTTATTCAATGCACCATAATGCACTTGAATAGAAGCCCATAGTAAAGAGCAGGTGACCACTATTGTGTGTTTTTACCTGACAGAGCAAGTCAAACCCACATCTGAACTGGAACATGTGTCGAATTACACTCTTTTTAAGCATGTTGCTGTTCTAATGGTTCACCTAATGGGCGTGTCCCAAACGATAATATACAAGAGATGAGTTAAAAGTCATTAGAAGTCTTGGTCAACAATAAGCATTTACTCTAAAAATGCTAGCAAAAAATAATGATAATGAATATTCTAGGGATTTTAAAGACAACCTGACAATCTGAAAATCGAAAGAGACTTTTTTTTTCACTTTCTTAGTTCCGTGTCTCTGGTAATATTGTACGATTAATCTGTAACAATCATATAAGAAAAGAAAACTAATTTTTCCCATTAACATTAATCAGTTTTGCTTTTTTTAAAAAAATGCCTTCTCATTTTTTTACGTCAATATTCACCCCATTTCTAGGCCAAAGACCGTAATAAAAATCCAGTTTCTGTGCTAGATGAGTCGCTACAGCGAGAAGAACAGATCCAGCATCCTTTGGCACATATATAGTTTTTTCTATATTTACTGAAATATAGTAAATATAGTAAAAACAATTTCAGTTATACCATCTCCAGGCGACACAGTAAAATTCCCACGTAGCACTGAAAATTCACGTATATATCACTGTGACGAATCCGATTTTCAGCAGCATCTCTCACATCACACGAACGAAATTAACTCACATAGACAACAATCGAAAGTCAGTCATGTGACATGCAGCCCATTTTTTAAAATCTAAAATAGTGTGGGACAGTCACAGTGCAAACAAAAGAGAAAACAAGGAGACAGATCCATATCTTGATTAATTAAGACTGTTTCATGTAGATCCTCCTGAGCTAAAGATATGGGAAGGATTGTTTTTTTTTATAAATTCCCACCTGAAGGAATTCTGATTAATCCCGCTCATTCCTATAGTTCATTTTGTAGACCTGTCTAAAGTCCTGCCCCTCCTGCATGAGAATAAAAACTGCTTGCTCACGCAAATTTATTTTTCGGGTACTGCAGGATCCATGGATAATGATGGTGGGAATTCCCATTCCCAGCTCTCATTGTGCGTAAAGCTAGCTCATCTAGGTGAGTTCACTGGACTGTGATTCCGCAAGACAAAACAAAAAAGTCGTACAAGTGCGAGAAGTCTTTCATTTGGAATTTGAAGCTTGCACGCAGGGTTGCCAGGTCTTAGGAAACCTCCCCCACCCCAACTACAACACACAAAAAATTATTCCCAAATTGTTCAGGCATGAGAAAATGTAGATTTTAAAAAAAATTCTTTTTCTCAGTCTTCGCCGTCTTTGGAAAACAAGTTAACCGTGGTGCGCGCGCATTTCTGATTAGCGCTATGTGCGATACAAGGACATCTCTTGCGGGACAGAGTCTGAGCTTTTCATAAACCAAAACCATCCTTATGTTATTTTCTGCATGAATATTCACATTACTTACACATTACTTAGGTGAAGATATGTCATTTCCTTTTTAACATTGGTTTTAAATACAGTGAATAATTAGAACAGGTTTTTACTCTATCTATAATAATTTAACGGTAAAGATTTTCTGGTTACTGTTAAATACAACTGGAACCCACAGGTAGATGATTAGCATCAGAATAACAATAAATAAACTATCAGAGACCATTAAGAACACCACAATCCATTAAACTACCACAATTACAACCCGTTAGGAAGCACTAATGGTTTTGAATGAAAGTTTGCGTGTCTCAGTGAGAAAGATTGTTATGAATTATCGCTAAGTTTAGCATTTTTCATTTAAAAGACTTAACTCACAATGTTATCTTCCTTCTGTAACAGAACCCACAACTTTTAATGAGAACTATAAAGAATGTCATTTGGGAGCCTGCACACACACACACACACACACGAGGAAACTTTACGCTAACATAAGCTGTTAGCTAATCAGCTAATAAGGAGTTAGCGCATAAAATGCATAATGCATAGTGCTCTACATCCTGAAAGTGCACACAGGGACGCTAAAGCCATATGACCTCGAGCTATGTTGCGGATAAATCTCAGCTTTAGTTTATTACGAAACCAGTGAAATATTTTCTTGGTAAACTGAGGCATTGCTCTGAGCCATTTCTCAAGGTTTAAACTGATACACATGCAATGCATTGTGGGAGATTCTGGGGAGCTGACTCAGCACCGTGTAGCAGCTATCAGGGTGTCATGCTAGAACACCTGTTTATGTGCTCTAGCATTTGAAGCTTGCCTTAAAGTGGCTCATGTGCGTTAAAGTGTCTAATATTAGCTAGTCATGAATTCTAGCATTTGGAATTAAATTCAGATCATGTGCAGAAATTGACAAAATTTCAGATTTTTAGAGGTTCCAGACTTTTAGTATGATGCATACTAAAAAACTTCATGTAGACAAATAAAATTATTTGTGCATTCTTAATTATATTACACTATCTCATATTGAATATACTAACATTCTCAGAAACGAACGACGTAAAGTGACACAAATCGTGCAAATTAGTTTAAGTCTCTGCACCGCACTACAGATGAAAACTTCATAATTATATTATACCCCGAGAATAATATTAATCTGTTCTATGTCCATAAACAGTAAAACGAGCCTCTGACTCCAACTCGTTTGCTCTTAAAGCTCAGCTCCGAGGCATGCGATTTCGTCCAGCAGGAAGTCCACGTCCTGCTTCTGCGTGGCCGGGTTGGAGAAGACGCAGCGGAAGAAGTTGGGCTTTTCTCCCAGAGGCTGGTAGCCGATCATGGCCACTCCCTTCTCCATCAGCTTGGCTTTGATCTTTGAAGTGATCTGGAAAAAAAAATAGAGATTAGTTTCAACTTCTCATCAACGAAACACATCTGACTCCATGTATTACAATGAATTAAAACTTCGATGTGTAGTTGATTAATTTCCTATAACAGCACATCCTGAGATGTTTTATTTCTCTTATACCTCAGCAATTTGGCAGCGATTAAAATTTTTTGCATATTAAAGAATAACACGTGGTACTTTTATCCATTTATATTTACATAAACAAGTTAGTTCCTGTTCTCACTTATGCTATAGCAGCTATAAACACTCGTTCCCTCACCAGCCTCTCTTTATTTCTCTCCTAAAAATGTCAGAAAACCTGAAGTTACAGCTTTACCTCTGACTGTTACAAGGCGCTGATACTGAAGACTCCTTCCATAAATGTTAAATGTTTTACAGAAAACTTCATGTCACCATGTCAATGACTACACATGTTTTTCTTTGTTATATAACACATTAAAAAAAATTTATTTATTTATTTATGTTTATTATTAGTCTTAGATTATGTGGAGCGCTTGCCGTACAAGTCCCCGTGAATGAGTTGTTACTATAGAAACAATAATGTATTAGAACAAGCACATTAATATAAACCTGGCTTCCTGCCAGAACTACTTCCAGAGTCGCTGTTACTGAAAATGAAAACATCTGACCAATCAGATTCGAGAATTCAACAGTGCAATAATAGACGTGGTGGTTACGTGCACATGTGTAAAGTTGCCAAATACAATACAAAACACCTACAATGCATCAACGTGCCCGTATTATTTATCTATATTTTTGTTTTGAGAGTGAGATTGAGGGTGGTGTTAAATTGTGCTAGGGATGTCTGTGGGAACACGGCCGCTCTGCTATCGCTACATCTTTTTTACGCAGCTGTCAAGCTACCTAACAGGTTTTCTCACTTTCCATTATTTTGGGAAGTTTTGGATAATAAGTTGAGGGATTCCATTATTCTCTCACCGTATGAAGTTCTCTGTCTCTGTCAGGACCTGGGGACATGTTCCTCACTCGGCTCGGCAGGTACCAGAAGCACACGTTACTGTGTTCAGGCTGAAGAGACAGTAGAGAAAGACGAGTCGTTACCTGCTCACTCGACACGAGACATGTGATAACTCGGGTAATATTCGTAACGTGTCAGTGTAATGTGAAAATGATTGTACTTTTATAATAATAATAATAATAATGAGAAAAAAGAAAATGGCATGTTGTGAGAAACAGGCAGGCATAGACAAAATACAGTAAAACTTGTCTATGTGAGTAAAAATCTCAAAAACTCAATTAAAAGTAGGAGTCTGGAGGCAAAAATCTACTTGTGTGAAAGTAAAAAAGTGTCCAAGTTTAATCATACTCAAGCATTTAAGTGTAAAAAGTAAATATTTTTAACTGATGAAAAGAGCTGAGCACAAGCTAAGGCACATTAGGAAATTACCTAGCTATGTTAATAAGCTAATTTATGAAACTTAACTAGCTAGCTAATTTAATGAGCTAATTTGCAAAATTTAATTAGCAAGATACTGTAAGAAACTAATTTATAAAATGTAACTAGCTAGCTAACATGCAAAACTTTCTGAAGTGATCTATCTATCTCTCTACCTAGCAATCTAACTAACTAGCTAGCTAATTTAACAAAATATTATAGAAAACTTAACTAGCTAGCTAATTTAACTAATTTACAAAACTTGCCTAGCTAAATAATTTAATGAGCTAATTTGCGTACTTAACTAGCTAACTTACAAAACTTAACTATCTAGCAAAGTTACTAAGCTAATTTGCAAAATTCACCTAGCTAGCTAATTTAACAAACTAATTTACAAAACACAACTAGCTAGCTAAGCTAATAAGCTAATTTAAAAATCTTAACTAACTAATTTATGAAACTTCGAGTTAACGTACTTATCTTTAGATTTGATGATTCATTTTTACAAAGAAAAAAAAAGAAAAATCTTATGGCGTTTGAGATTTGTAAAGAGTACTCTGAAGGTCAATCTGGAAATGTAAGTTTTTTCTCTTGTAAATTTACCCGTTTTTTAAGAGTAGAAATATTTAATTTCAATAATGCTTGAGTAAAGTACTAATCATCCTAAACAGTACTTAAGTACAGTAACAAAGTACAGTTACTCAAGTATTTTCCACCCCTGAAAAAAGGACAGATTGCAGATATTTCAGGGAAATGCAGGATTTAAAAGAATAACATTTTTAAATGGAAGTCGAGTTGCCATGGTTTCCTGCTTTGTATGCACAAAACCTGAGCCGTATCTCAAATTGCGTAGTGCTGGTGCGAATAAGGTTCCAAACATGCAATATTCTGTTAATACCAGGTGATATACTAATACTGTGTGAAACTCGTGCTGCATCACAGGGCAGTTAAACACACTCGGAGGAATGTGCTATCTACCCTCTTCTGCATATGTGACCTCGCAGACGCCTACGATTGGCTACTTTTGCTGTGATTGACGAGAGAGAGAGTATGCCCCTCCCACCCAAACAGCACAGCCAGTTTTGCTCTTTTGACAGCTGTAGCTAGAATCAGATCAGCTAGCTAGTCGTAGCTTGTCCTGTACCATAATTCGTACGAAAAAATAAATTACACGCATCATCTTTGGTCACTTACTTTGCTTTGGAAGACCAGCTGAAAATCTTTTCTGCTCTTCAGCTTGTAGTAAAGATATTCGGCATTCTCCAGGCAGTGGTTGATCTGCGATTCAAAACCTTCTGATCCCTGAAAAGCATTCGGTCAATATTTAACATCAGTGTTTCCATTCACGTTTACACCTTTACATCTCCCTGCTGGACGTCATATTTATCGAACTGTCCTTCCATTTCCTTCAACCGCTGTGTACTGAGTGAATGTGAATCAGCATTCGTGTTATTGCATGATGTCTAATATTCGTGCTTCTTTGCTCCCGGAGTTCTGTATATAAAACAGGAATTACTGTAAGGAGAATGTTCCAGAGGCACAGTGTGTGAAACATAACAATCAGCACATTAGATGATCAAACAATATGCTCAAGGACAGAACGCTTTGTGCGTGACTTGAAGCAAAAACACGACTGCCCTCTTGGTCAGATTAGGTTTTATTTTTCAATCCAGAAATCAGCACAACTGCTACAAAGTTAAATAAAAGCAGCACTAACACTCAAAATGTGCAATTGGGCTTCTAAAAGCTGTTTTGTAAAATTCGAGCCTTCTGAATAACATAACCTTCTGAACCATTCTGAATTGTCACCGTTGTCAGAATTAGAGCTGGGAGATATGACAATACGATATCAATATCATGATAAATTATGTATAAATTTTTTCAGTGTTAATTTTATATTTTAATTTGAATTGTATTTGTTTTGAACTGCATCACTACACTATTCCTGGCAGTTTGATAATGAACCCAGGTATATATCGTAGAACGTGTCATAGAAATGTCTTTAAATATCAAAATAATCAGAATTACAGTTCAGAGTCTTCATTCTAAGCTGTGATTTAGCATTCCGCATCCCGGGTTTCTTGTGTTTTCGTTCCTTGTTTTTCCTAGATTCTTTGCATCCCCTACTTCTATAGGTACTTCATTCTTGTGTTCATTTACAAGTCAAATTTCTAGTATTTACTCGGATGTTGAACTCTGTTTGCGTGCCTGAGCAGGCACTGACCTTAATATCCACCGGACATGACCTGATATGGGTAAAAAAATTTGGTTTTTTATTTGTTTTATGAATTTGGCACCACAGTTCCACTGAATCCACCCTGAACATCCTGTGCATATAAATATTAATTAGTGATTTTCAGTGGCGTCCAAGATTTATTTTTTGGTTTTAAACTTCTCTCATTGTATATTTTCACTCTGGTTAACAGTTTCCTTACATTACCCACAATGCAGTTTGGCTACTTGCTGATGGTGGTGGCAGTACTTGTGTCATGTCTTCCTAAAGGGAGTGAAGTTCAATTTTCATGCTAATACAGCCATCAACTCCATCATGCTAGTCACCTTGTAGATCGCTAGCCGAGCCAGATTTCTGCCATAACGTTTATAGCAGCATTGCATTCTGGGACTGAAAACTGAGCGAGAAAAGATGTCCTCTTATTTTTAATAGCTAACAAGGAAACCTGATTGTCATCACTTAACAAATTAGCACCAGCATCATTTCAATATAAACATATTTAATGTGTGGAGTTTCCTATAATGCTGCAGTGTTTGTTCCAGAAACACGTTTAAATGAATTTTATTTAATACTGCAGACATTTTAAGATGTAGACAGGTGCATTTGTGGTGGTGATGTTTTGGCTAGTGGTTTTTAATGCTACTTTTTAATGCCAGAACTAGGCTCTTTTTGATTGCTGTCACAGTTTGTTGTTTTTTTTTTAAAGCTGGAGGTTTGGCCTTGGAAGATTTGAATACATTAAAAATGTTTTGCAAACCGAATAGGTAAAGAGGATGTGGTTTTTTCCGAACAGTAAATTCATGGTCTATGGAGCATGACTGTAACTACTGCAGCTACGAGGGCTTTGTTCATGTGTATAAACAGGGTTTAGAAGGTAACTACCAGGCGTTTAGGGAAAAATCACTCATCTGCTCATCTGTTTCAGTTCAAATGTAAAGACTAGAAAAGTTTACATGCACACTTTCTTCTTATCTTTCTCCTAGAATGTTCATTTTAAGTCTATATGTCCATTTTAATGTAAATAGGCTATACAATGTACATCTCAGTTGTATAATTGACAATAACTAGATTATTTATTAGTGCTAAGAGCTCTGCTCTTGTTCTTAATATGAAATATCAGTTTGTAAATTTGATAATTTTTTTTTCTAGTACATTTTCTTATAGAGGAAAGAGAATGCCTTGAGGTACCTTAGCCTTCCACATGAGCCAAAGCTTAAAGACGTCGACGTGCCGCCCACACTGGATGGTCTTGTCTCCGGTGTCGTAAGACATGTCGTAGTGCTTGTCGGTTTGGAAGAGATACTCGGCGCATTGCTTATTGCACGCCTCCAACAGACCCTGACATCAGCACACAGATGGGTTAATCATCTGATCCAAAATGTGGTTCAGGTTTTGAATAAATATGAGCTGACTGACCTTCTGTCGCACCAGAATGGCAGAACACTGCAACGGGGCGCCCATCATCTTGTGGGGATTCCAGGTGACGGAAGAAGCCCTGAGGAGATAGAGAACAATCTATCAGTGGGCTCGATGAGAAAAAAAGATTAACGCAGAGAAACAGGTTTTCTTTAATAGTCCGTAATACTCGACTGGCTTCATGTTTCCTCCAAGTACCAAAATCGATAAACAGAACACTTTTGTTCAAACCAAAAAAACTTCAGTTCATCTCTCCTTTTGTGTAATTTCTACTTTGATTAATCTATCTTCTGTTAGTTTCCCTTCTTTTGAAGAGAAAAAAGGATGACTCAGTAAATAATCCCGTTCATTACGCCCACGCCTGTTTTTTCCATGCGCCTTCTCAATCGCTGCTGATGGCATGTTATGGATGCGTGTGAAAAATATCTGCGCAAATGGATATCAAATCCAGGGTGACCTCCACCTGCTTCATTGTTAAGCTTTCAAGATTTTTGATTGACAGAAGCATTCGGTCCATGCCATCATTCTGCCTCAGGTTTTTAAATATTCATAATCTTCATTTAGATATTAGACACAAATATGAACTGACTCAGAGGGATGTGGGCAAAATCAAGGTCCTCTGCTTTAATTTTATGCCCAGTTTCACCTGAATGACTCAGCTCTTCTCTACCTTGACATTTTACATCAGATAAAATATGGGTTCTGGTTGTCGAGAGAGAGAGAAAACCTTGAGAATGTCCCCTAGATTCAACAAGGTCAAATACAAATTCGTATAAATTCATTTATTCATACAATCTGTATTACTGTCCTTTATTTTAGTCTTAAAGGTGAGAGCTTGCTTTTAAAGACTTGTCCTGTACAGACATGTGTGTCTGAAAGGTGTGCTATAATCTGGTAGAAGGTCAAAGCTTTTTTTTTTATTCCTTTTTTGAATCCAGACAAGCCACAAGAGCAAAATGTTCATTATGACATTAATATTTGAGTCAGAAAAATATGAATGATAGATTGAAATGAAAGATGACGACTGATTAGGACAAAATGGGACCAAATGTTGATTACCAACAGGAGTACTCAGACCTTCTTGATTCTTTTACATGATGAGCGTGGGTCCATTTACATTAGGAGCGCAGGTTCATTTGCAATAAGTGTGGCAGCTATGCTCAAGATTGTAAACTACTTTGCAAAAGTTTAGGTGTGCGAGAGCAGGCTTCGTCAACAGCAGTATTTTAAGCACATCGAATCAAGCACTCAAAAATACTGTAGCAGAACTGAATGATGTATGAGAAAAAGTCTGTAGTACAGTGAATCCAGTTTTTAAACATGAATCATTGCGACTTCTGTAGCAGATCCTCTGTCACAGCCAATACTATGCATTTTTGTAAATTATTTAGCTGAAGGCAGCTCATCGAGAAAGAGGAGAGCTTTCAGACTTTTATAGATCTGAATAGTGAACTGATGACTTGTTCCAAATTGACAATGAAAACAGTGTTTAAAGGTGTTTACAGAGGACTCTCCGTGTATTCTTTCCTTTTCATAACATATCTCATCTTTTCATCATAAAAGTGGCTACAATGACACAAAATACAACTACTTTAAACTGTATGCACTGGGGACCAGGATCCTGAGTGGGAGGTTTTTAACGTTCATGCAGGCGAGTGGTCAGATCTAGGACAAGGAAAGACCACGTACATTAACATGAACATGAATGTGCGGCAATGCATTTACAGCCTTCATTCATTCATTCATCCTTAGTAGCTGCCTGGTCAGGGTCATGGTGGTTTAAATTCAGCTACTAGTTTGTTTATATTTTGGGAAGAACCAACTAAAGAGCCTAAAGAGTCATAGCCAGGATTCGCACACTATGCTGACACCGCTGATATTTCTACATCCAGGGATTTTTCAGTAATTTTCTAGGGGTGTATTTGTAGAGTTCATATTTAATTATTTTAAAAAAAAAAAAACACTTTGGGTTAAGGCCACACCCACTTCAGGTTTAAATCTGAATATAGATACAAATATTTGGAGCACTAAACACATAGAGATTGTGTCATTGCATTACTCCCCTAACGTATTATTCATAAGTACTCCATAAATATGTAGTAATATACAGTATGAACAGTTATTGCACTGTAGTCCTGCTGTACAAACCTGTGTATTACATGTAAGTAATACATACTGACATATTAAATACTAAATAACTTACTGTATAATATGTTTTAAAGGACCTTCAGCCAAAGCCAAAGTTATTAAGTAAAAGGAATTACCTAAAGTAGGTAAACGTTCTTACTTCTCAATGCCCTGCAGTTTGAGCTTGTGCTTCTTGGACAGCAGTAATCCGCCTCCCCAAGCTGCCTGTAAGAGTGAAAAGCTGCCTGTGATAAACATCAACGCTTCACACGTTCATTATTCTGTTCTTCAGCATGTATGGAGAATGATCTAGATCAGCTAAATACATCGACATGCATCCACAGGCCGCATTTTTCACAGATGTTTGCGATGTCCGTGAAAGGATCGAAGGCTCCGTAGACCGTGGTTCCTGCTGTGGCGTTCACGTAGAACGGAACCAGACCCTGTGGAGACAGATCGAGGTTCTTCAGCTAGCAACAAGTCATAGCTAATTCTTAATTATCCAACAGCATAATAATAACTCCTATCATGTCACTGTACATGTCATGGGCACAAATAATGCAGTTTTATAAAACTTCTAAAGCGTAATGCCAATATGGCTGATAATGGAGTAAAAACCCAAATGCTGTGCTACATATCACATATCATGAACATGTCTTCATGTTTTTTGATGATAATTTTGCCCTAAAATAGCTTCTGGTCATTGTTAGCCATATTAGCATGTTTGACCCACCTTGGCTTTTGCTGCCATGATGCTGGATTCCAGTTCTGCTGGAATCATTTTGCCCCTTACAAACAGACATAAGCAGTGTGTTGTTAGCATCTGGATACGAGCCCAAGCACAGAAAGTCACAGGCACCGGGCTGATTCTCACCTTTCATCACACTTCACGGCGATGACGTTTTCAGTGCCGATCCCGAGAACCGCCGCAGACTTCTTGATCGAATAATGGCTCTAATGGAGAAAGATGAAACAGGGTCAACATAATCAGCATCTCCTTCAGTTACTTTCACATCAGTGCACATAATCAAATGTAGGCTAATGTAGAATAGAGTGAAATAGAACAACACAAGTGGACAGAATAGAACAATATATAAAAATAGCATCACAATTCATTAATGCAATGAGACATGAGTATTTACCGCCATTGTGTGTGTTGAAATGAATCGGGCTTAATAAAATAAAATAGAATTGCAGAGAACAGAACTGTATAGAATAGAACAGGACATATTAAAAAGGAAATAAACTAGGAATAGTATAGAATAGAAAACATTAAAATAGAATACAATAGGACAAAATAAAAAAAAATAGATCATATTAAATAAAACAGAATAGAAATGAATAAAAGAATTCATTAAGAATAATAAATTATGAAGAGAGTGTGACAGAATATAGAGCAAAATAGAATAAAAATAGAATATAACTTAAACAGTTAAATAGAATACAATAGGACAAAATAAAATTAGAATAGGACAGAACTGAACCAAGAATAACATAGAATGCAACACAGCAGAATAGAATAAGACAGAGTAGGATAGAATAGAGCAGCACGAGAATATAAGAGCATGACCAGTTTACGCTGACTGTTAGGAGGTCTTGCTGGACGTCTGATCTAATAAAATTCAGTACGGCCCTGGTGAAGAAGCAGGTCTGATGCCCAGTGGGATTAATGTTTGGCAAACATTAATAAGCGAAGCATTTATAAAGGCACAGCTATATAAGTAACCTAGCATGTGGATCAGTGTGGGAGTGAGGGAGTGTGCACTCCGACCAAGGGAGAGTAGGAGTGAGAGTAGGAGTGAGAGTAGGAGTGAGAGAGCACCTGATCACAACCAAAACACAAACCCGACAATGCTTTAACCCATTGCAAAATTAATCGTGGTGAACTTATTTGACTATAATAAGATCAAGGTTCTAGTTACTACTGCTGTGTTTTTGCATAATACTAGAACTGTATAGAACAGAGTAGAATAAACTAGGAGAATAAAATGGATTAAAATAGAACATTAAAATAGAATAAAAATAGAATGGGGCAATAAGATTGATCAGAATATAACTAATTATAGAATTAGATAGAAAACAAAATGGCTTAGAATATAAAATAGAAAATACAAATAATACAAACTAGAATGAAAATAGAATAGAACAATAAAATAGGATTGAATAGGATGAACAGAGTTGTCTGTAGCAGCACAAACCTGAACAGAACAATAAAATGAAATAGAATATAATAATAAAATTGAATAAAAATAGAATACAACAATAAAATAAATTAGAGTACAGAGTATAGGATAGAAAAGAACAGAAGAGACTAGAATTGTGTACACTCACGTGTGCGGAGGTGAACAGGGCGAGGCGAGGTAGCGCCTGCATGCCTTCAGTCTTCACCTTTGGGAAGTAGTGATACCTGGCCAGCAGGACGCTGTAGAGATTTGATATTGTGCCACCTGAGAAACAACAAGAGAAAAAAAGAACAACACTTTTCAGTAATTTCAGAAAATAAACTTCAAACATTGTAGCTATATTTTATTTTTTATAAATCAGCAGTATTTTATTGTGACGTTACCTGGGCAGAAGATTCCGTCTCCTTCCTCTTCAGACCAGCCGATGATGGACTGCATTTTCTTCAGAAGGACTTCCTCCATAAGGATAAACACTGGAGCAACCTCATAGGTGAAGCTGCAAACACACACAGTCACATATTTCAGACAAAATATACAATAAAAAACAACAGGCTATGGAACAATTTGAGATTCTTTAGAATTTTTAACTTCCAAAGACCAGATGTTCCTAATATCTATAGTCCCAAGAGTCTATAATGTTAGTACCTTTATTCCCAAGACTCTTTATTCCCAAGACCCTATTTTCCTAAGACCTATATTCTCAAGCCTCTACATTCCGAAGACTCTTTATTCCCAAGACCACATGTTCCTAGGACCTATATTCCCAAGACTCTATAGTGTTAGTACCTATATTCCCAACACTCTACATTCCCAAGACTACATTCCCAAGACTCTATGTTTCTAGGGCCTATATTCTCAAGGGCCTATTTTCCCAAAACTGTATATTCCCTAGACCCTATTTTCCTAAGACCTATATTCCCAGGACTCTATGTTAAAGACCTATATTCCTGAGACTCTGCTTCTAAGACCTTTATTCCCAAGACCCTATGCTGCTAGTACATATTCCCAAAACTTTGTATACCGAAGGCCCTATGTTCTTAGGACCTACATAAAACCTATGTTTTGAGGGTTCTATACTCCCAGGGCCTTAGGGAACTTCCTAAGGTCATGTTTGGGGTCATGAGGTCACTAATACTTCTACCTAATTTATATAATATTCATAAACATAATTTAGATGTTATTAACTGAACCTACACATAAACTATGAAGTATACAATACAGTATTGATTGATGTTTGTCTTCTTTTTGCATTGCATCTAAAAATAGGGAAATATTTTAAAATTGTAAAGAGGGAAGATAGTGGTCTGGGAATAGAGAGTCACATGTGTGTGATTGACTCCTTTTTCTACATTATATCTGATCAGTCTGGTCCTTTATGCTGGGAAGATGCAAAACATTGATAGCAGTTAATTATCATGATTATATTTGGTTAATATTAATTAGGGCCATGGACGCTGGCTTATTCGCAACTTTGTCAGTTTTCAATGCTTTTCAAAAATAAGATAATCGTATAGACCAATTTGAGAATCATTAGCGCTAATCCTGTTTTTTATCTAGAACATAGTTGAAATCCTACATGTTTGTGTTCGCAGTCGATGTGAGCCATTCTCCTGCCAGTCCAATGATGTCCAGTCCACTTGAGAGCTGGTTGAGGAATCGTGGGTGACCTGGAGGTTAAGAACAAAAAAAAAGGAAGGTCAGGACAGGAACTCTGTACAAGTGTGCTGAGCGCGACAAAGAATCTATGAAAGAGAGGTTTAGCACTATTTATTGCATGTGTGTAAACCTGTTTTAACTCCATATTTCAGTGTGTTCCTGCAGTCGACCAGCAGCTGCTCGAGGTTGTCTGGCTGCTCTGGCAGCTCCAGGCTGAAGCCCTCCAGTCCTTCCTTCAACTGGTGCGGATGGTGGAAGTCCAGCACTTTGGAGCTGCGGTTCATAGACTTGCTGATGTACGCCAGCAGGATGTTCAGCAGCTCCTGCAGGAAGTGTTTGGTCAGCTCCTCGCTGTTCTCTGCAGGAAGGAGATCTAAGTGAAGTACGGAGAACTTTCGATTAATTTCCATGTTTTTGTAATCTGTTGGTACTTAAACACTGATAAAGACCAAAGATATCTTTCACCACACATTCAAGAACAAGATCAGGCCTAAAGAGGAACCAACAGAACTTCTGATTCTGGTTCTTGGTCATTTTCCACCACGTTGACAGACAGTGTTGTTTGGTTAACCAAACACCCAAAGTGTAAATTCCTGTCCTGAAGATGTAGGAAAACCTAAAGTTACAGTGCTGATTGTTACAAACGCTGACACTGGAGATTCCTTCCTTACAGAAAACTTCGCCATATCAACTATTTTGTAATCCATTTATGTGGAGAGTACAAGTCCCTTACCAATGAACTGTTACTGTAGAAATGATAACATATTAGCATGAGCACATTAATATAAACCTGTGATTAGCAGTTGCACTATTGTCAAATTATAGAAAATTAATCAACACCTTCTGACCATTTAGAATCCAGAATTCAAAAACACTGTGGGATAAATGAAAATAACAATAATTATAATAACAACATTAGCAACATCATGAAGTTGTCACCTCCCTTTAGATCTTCTTGGTATGAATCAGAAGCAGGAACTGAAACCCACATAGCAGAAACCTGTAGTATTGAACTGGCACCAAAAAGTTCCCATAGTTTGAGGAATAGAAAAAAGTCACAAATGTCTTCAGTGAAGGTTTCCTAGTAGAAGGTCTTGGTGAGAAAACATGTTTTTCAGTTGTCAGGACAAATCACTCCTCAGCCAAGGGGCTTCAGCGGTTCTCCTGAAGGTCGAGACACTCCCTGTTGTTTAAACACTGTAACATCAGACTAATGGAAAAGACCTTGTGATGGATGTGTACACACAGTATGTAGACACCAGGGAGTGTCCCACTGTTCAGTACACTCTCAGAATAGGTACTTAAATATACCTTTGCTTGTCACTATGGTGGTTTTGTCTATTGTACTTATGTCTTTCATCTGGGAAAGTGAACATAGTGTACCTTTAAACATCTGCTGCTTAAAGTAAACTTACACACTACACTAAATGAACACCACACTAAAAACACTAAATTCACTTCTTAAAGACAAAGTTCTGAAAGACAGAAAGGTTCGAGAGATGCGCCCTTAAGAGTACCACCCCAATGAGAGCATAAAACTAAGTAGAACACACAATTCTTAGGACTACAACTAATCAAGTCTGTCAGAAACAAGCTACCCTGTGCCCTCTAAGCCTCTCTGTGCCTGAGTTCAAGTAAAGGAGGCGTGGCGTTTGTGCTTGTCAGTCATGGATAAGGAGGTGTGGCCTTTGTATTTGTCAGTCCTAGCATAGGAAGTGTGGCATCTGTGCCTCAAAGTCATAGATAAGAAGGCGTGGCTTCTGTGCTTGTCAGTATTAAAGAGGGACATATGGCCTTTGTGCCTGTTAGCTCCAGTGAGGAGGTGTGGCCTTTGTGTTTGTTAATCATAGAGAAGAAGCTGTGGCTTATTATTCATAGGTAAGGAGGAGTGGCCTCTGTGTTTATCAGTCTTAGTGAGGCAAGTGTAGCTTCTCTGCATGTCGGTTCCAATAGAGGAGGCGTGGCTTTTGTGCCTGTCAGTCCAGGTGAAGGAGGTGTGGCTTCTAAACCTGTCAGTCCCATAGAAGAAGGTGTGGCCTCTGCACCTGTCAATTCAGGTGAAGTGCTAATTCTTGGGAAGTTGTGAGATCAAACCCAGCACATCCAGAGCGTCACTGCTGAACCCTTGAGTTAGATTCTTAATCCTTTATATATGAGTTAAAATTTGCCTCACTTCTATGCTGCTTTGGATAAAAGCTCCTGCCAAACAAATAAATGTAATATTTTACATATTTCTCCTTGATTTATTTACTGCCATGTCAGATCTTCTTATGCTTCTGGAGTGAGGTCACAATTGAAATATTTGACCACTGAACTGATTTTATTAGATGCACGGAGATAAAAGTCTCACAACTTATCAAGTTTGCCTGCATTTAACCATTATAAAGAGAACAGGCTTTAACAGCTCGAGGCTTCACAGATGTCCTGTTGTTTCTCTTTTCTTTTTACCCTTTTATTTGAGACACTATTTGATGTGACATATGTTGTAGGCAAACCTTTGGTGGCAATAGTTGATTGAGTTCTTGAGCATTTTAGAGCGAAATTGTAAGGGCAACTCTTCTATATCAGCCATCCTTATCACTGACTGCACAAAATGTTGGCATTACATGATTGAATAATTAATAGATTTTTTGAACACAGGGCTTTCAAACATGTCAAACAGGATAAACAGCAATTCAGCTGGGTAATATTAAGCCTCTAACAGATCAAATTTCACATCAGTGTAAGCAAACAAATGTAAGTCCAGTTGAATAAACCGAAGAGTCAGCAGTGGAAAGCCATTTGGATGCTGGCCATAGAAGTCATTTCCCAAGCGTGTAGCTTTTTCACATTATACTCACAACACTCTACATCTTCTCTAGTAAAGTCTAGTTTTGAAGCTGGGATAATGAACGACCTCGAATCCAGATAGACTTTGCATTAATTCTATGCATATAAAAAAAAACCTTCCCTGTTGGTGGCACAATAGAACATCTTCCATTTGAGAAATACAAACACAGTATTAGAGAGAGGGATAATCCTGACAGATGTGTGTTCTAAAGTGAGAGCTGAACCTATGAATGAGGATGACGGAGGTTTTCAGCACCTTTTCATCTGGTGCATCGTGACACGCCTCACCTTTGCCGTGGACGCTGCTGAAGTCGGTGGTGCTGCAGCCTCCGTCAGCCTGCTCTGTGTTTTTGAAGGGATCTCCGTCCTGCTTGCTCCAGCTCAGGAGTTCACTCATATCCTGTTTGATTTCCATTGGGCTCCTTGAATTCTGAAACAGCAACACACTTTCAACGTTATATTAGCAGTGTTGTCTATGTCCTTGTGTCTATGTCTATAAGCACAAGAAGCTGACTCATCAACTGAGTCAGAATCCAAAAAAGCATGATTCTGATTAAACAGTTGCACAAATTTAGGCAGAAAATCCTCTGAACAGGCAACTGATTTGTTCATACCAGCTTTGGCTCCACCCTGTTTATGATCACCACCACCTTAATATATGTATATACTGTATATTTACATGCACATGTATCCAAGTTGAGTGCAAATGTTCATACAGCCCTTATTTTGCAATGCGAGTTCCCGTGGCAGTGGTGGCTCAGCAGTCAGGTCTGCAGCTCTGGGCTACTCATCAGACAAGTGACTGCAAAGTTTTCTACTGTTGGACCCTTGAGTGAACCCTTAACGTTCAACTGCTCAGCTCATTGCACAAACACTTGTGCGTTCTTCTAATTACGGCTCCTGTTTTTTTCCCCAGCTCTTTCATTACATTCGCAATAGTGGTATTTTACAGTAAATGTAAAAAGGAAATGTGTCATACGTATAACGCAAGTAGTCTGTTGTGAGTCATTTTGGATAAAAGCATCTGCCAAATGAGTGAATATAAATTTTCCTACATTGTACCTTAATTCTACAAGTAGCAAAAATGATCAATTAGCATTTGCTAATATATTAATAAAGAAAGCAACTAAGGGCCTTCTCCTGCTGTTAGATTTAGCCTTTTGCTAGTCACTTATCCTCCTGCCATTGTTGGGTCGTGTCTTTCTGACTGTTGGTTTTCACTGATGGAAATTGGTCTAAACATGCTGATATCTTTATCTTCCCTCTTCCAGCTTTGTTTTTTGGCACTTAGCAGTTTTCCTGATTACTGTTGACTTCTCACAGCCAACTGCGTAATAGTTTGAACCTGCTTGAAATTTTGCTGCCTTAAATAAAACTTCAAGTAAGCATAAATGAAGTAAAGCATGTCAACGAGGATGCAGTTAAAATCTGTAAAAAAAAAAAGGTTTAGTTTGGATGTTGTAACAGGGATTCAAATTAAAAAAAAAATCCATTAAATGAAAACGAAATAAAAAATTGTAGAGCTGTAAAAGAGGTTTCACACAAAAAACGAGGGGGATGTAAAGTTGGCACTTTCCTTTTCCCATCTATATGGAGATCACTGAAATTTGTTCACATTGTTATTGACTCTAACATTTAAAGTGAAGTAAAAAAGCCACCTATTTTTTACATTCCACGTTCTTACAGCAGCGGCCTTCTCAGCGAGAATTAATTCAAAACTTGACTTCTGCCATGCGAGTATGATTGAAGTCGAAACCTCATATTCTTTAGAACTATACATACCGTGGCCCTCAGACACATTCAAAATTAGTAGATTGATTTGGCATTCCTGTCCAGACCCGAGTGCAGAGGGGGAATTTAACAAAGGCACTCAGAGGACAGCCTTGAGAAAAGCTCTTCTAAAAGGCATGAGGGGTTAGTTATGAATATGAGGAATTACTCTTAGTGAAAGGTTATGAATGTGGAAAAAGGCTGTAGCTGTAGAAAAGGTTTAATCTAAATTAATTTAATGCTCCTCTATTATTCAGGAACCAAAAAGAAAAAAATGATTGCTATAATTTTCCATGATAAAAGAGAGGAGTCTGGAATGTTCCGTGGTATCTTTAAGTTTAGAGGTTGCTAGTGCTCTGTGACTTCATTTCACCTCTTCTACTCGCTAACCTTTTTGTTTTGGACAGTTTACCAACACCAAAATTTGTTCATTCATTCATCTTTAGTAAGTACTTTATATTGGTCATGGTCACGGTGGATCTGGATCCTATCCCGGGAATATACTGGGCATGAGGTGAGAATACACCCAGGATAGGAAGCCAGTTCATCACAGATCACACATTTATTCACGCCTAGGGGCAATTTAGAGTTGCCAGTTCATGTACCAGCATGTTTTTGGGAGGTGGGTGGAAACCGAAGAACCTGACAAGGACACGGGGAGAATGTGCAAAACTCGACACAGACAGTATTCCGAGCTCAGGAATGAACCCGGAATCCTGGAGCTGTGAGTGCTGCCCAATACTAAAACTCCCAAATTGTAAAAAATAATATGTAATAACAAAATAAAAACACGCTGTAACAAAAATACACTTTTTTTCCTTTTTCAAGTCAACTAAACAATCAGTGTTGGTCGAATGACTTTATTTGTTTTAGATTTGCGTTAATTTAACACACATTTAACTTGGCCTGTTGTTTTCAGAATTTTTCTCTTGTTAAATGAGAAACTTTTCATGATTTAAAGTAATTTTCTTCAATTTATGGTAATGCTTACTGCATTAGTTAACATTAACAAAGCATCAATTTCAGCAGTAATAAACTTTAAATAAAGTTAACAGTGCAACAATGTAAGTTAACTCATGGAATAATTGACATTTGTTTAAATGTTAATGAAATTCACCTGAATTGACTAATGTTTTTTCAATCAATCAAACTAAAAAAACTCCAATTATATGATTTTTACTTGTGTTCCTAAATGTTAATAAATATATTACTACACTCTTAATAACCACAAACTCAATATTCATAGAGCTTCATTAGTCAAAAGTTAAACTAAATTAGTAACAATACTGTATTATTAATAGCAGGATTTTACTTCTTTTTTTGCATTTTTTATTGCTGTTGCTTTTTTATTTAAGCACCTCAAACACTTAAAACTACAACTGTCACTGTTAAATATCTGCTATGTGTACCAGTGTAGGGTAACACTGTTGTTATAAAGAGTTATAAAAAATAAGAATAACAGCAACAACTTACCATTTTAGCAGAAAATGGTTTAATCTTCAGAGTATTCAGAGTAAAAACATCAGTCTGTCTGCGAATGCAAAGTGTTGCACTTTTATCACCTATTCAGCTGAAACCCAACCCTTCATCCCCGCCCCCTCCAAAAAAAAAAAAAAAAAAAAAAAAAGGGCGTGTCCCTCACCTGCATATAATCTGAGGCAGAAGGGTGGAGTGCTAAGGGTGTTGAGTTTTTTGCCCTCCGCCTGCTTTTGTTTGTGTGTGTGGTTGTGTACACAAGCGACCCTTCCTCCGAATTAAAGCTACATGAATCAAACTTTTTTCCAGTATCAGTTTTATAAAAAATAATTTTTAGTCTGCTTCACTTAATGGCTGTGCTGAAATCGCTGAAAGGACACGAGTCCCTACGCTGCACTTAAACTCTGTAAATTTATTCTCCAAACAGGTAAAAGCACTGGATAATTGATGGGTATGTTTTTAAAAGTGAGAGAGAGAGAGCGAGAGAGAGAGAGAGAGGAGAGGAGACAGGATGTACAAGAGAAAGGACAAGCGAGATGGAGAGAAAAAGCAGGAATACAGCATGATTATTACACCACAGCGATGCTGAATTCTCAGTTCTGATTGGTCAGTAGTGCAGCTGCAAGTCAAGAGTTTATATTAATGCACTTGTTCTAATATGTTATCGTTTCCATAGCAACAGCTCATCCACAGAGACGTGTACGGCGGACGCTCCACATAAACACTGTTGATATGGTGAAGTTTTCTGTAAGGAGATGTTTATGTAACATTTATGCAAGTCTGGAGTCTCCAGTGTCAGCGCTTTTTTAACAGTCAGAAGTAAAGCTGTAACTTTTCCAGCATCTTCAGGACAGAGGAATTTGACGCTTTCTCGGTTTCTTGGTAGCTTGATAGACTGTGTTTTTTGTCTTATTAACTTCAAGAGCGAGAGAAAAAGGGAGCGGCTGGTGAAGGAATGACTGAAGAACTGGAACTGACTTGTTTCACGGACATTCCACAACATTAAATGTAGCTATTAGTGGATAAAAAGCAAGAGTTGTTCATTAAAAAATAAATTGTAATCGTTGTAAATTGCTGTGATATAAGAGGAATAAAACACCTCATATTCTAGGACATTGTTGAATTCTCGAACCTGATTCGTTCTATGTTATTGTGTCTATAGTAACAACCCATGGACTTGCACAGTATGGTGGATGAGCTACATGACCTAAGGCTAAAAGTAAACAGACCAAAAAAAGCCTGTTGTTATTTAACAAAGAAAATCATCTGTTGTGTTTGTCACAGGAACAAGGACAAGATGGTTTAACCAGTATTTTATTGTAATGGGTGTGTGTGTGTGTTTGTGTGTGTGGATGCAGACATACAGAACTGGTTCCTATAATACTGGTTCTCTATGCTACTAAACAGATCAAAGAACTGCAACGCAACATGCATGTGATGGAGCAACTGCAGAACTCCATCTCCACCATAACAGTCAGAGCGAGACTCTGTTATGTCAAGTATCTCTGTATAAAGCCTGTATAAAGGACATTATATACTGCCATGGAAACACAGGAATAAACGCATGACTGCCAGGACAACCTGAACTTACCCATGATGAGAGATTGTATCTGTATTTCATGCATCAGATGCACTGTAATTTTTTTTTTAGCCCAAAATTTTGAATTTTGTCACACAGGTATTAGATGTTGTCGGTTGACAAATATTTGTTTGTTTGTTTGAGAGGATCCTAAATGTGGATGATTACAGTCTGGTCCCTGGGAAATCGCTTTCCAATTCAGTCTAAAAAAAAAGAAAGAAATGCTAGTAGGAAAAGTAGAATTATTTTGTCATGAGCTGTTCATTCTTCAGACCTGATTAAAAAAAGAAGCAATGTCTGAATAATACAGCTGAGAGATGCAGATTAGAAAGAGTTCAGAGGTAGTTACTTGTAAAAAGAAAGACTAGATATACAGGTTACTCCCATTCATACGCAAGGGGGATGCTAACTTTTGAACTGGTACCATGATTAATATTTTAATCTACACTGTTTGACTATTTTTGGCATCTAATCCATTAAATGTGTTGCTAAAATGAATCTAATCCATCATGGATCCATCATGGATTAGATTCATTTTAGCAACACATTTAATGGATTAGACGCCAAAAATAGTCAAATACTGAATCTAAAAAATAGTCACACTGAATCTAATCCATTAAATGTGTTGCTAAAATGAACTTTAGGGTGTGCAAACTTTTGCACTCAACTGTCCTGATGCCATGCTGCGGTAATTTTTCAGAAGATATAGATTTGTTTATTCAATCCATGACTGAAAATAAGTGCTAAAACATAAAATAGATAAAGAATAAAACCCACTGCATGGTGTGCTTTTACAGGAAAATAATCAATGTGGAGTAACTGTTACCACCAAGTTGATTTTTTCCTTTAGTCCTGAAGTGTTTTATTCCTCTCATATCACAGCAATTTGTCAACATTGGCAACAACTTTTCTTCTATAAATGAAACAGATTTGTTCCTAAGACAAAAAAACTCGACGTAAACTCCTCTGTCCTGAAGACTGTTACAAAGCGCTGACACTGGAGACTCCTTCCATAAATGTGAAATAAACAGCTCCTTACAGAAAATTTCACCATATAAAAGATTAGACGTTTTTCTGTGTTAAATAACAACGTCATGTTTATTTAATTAGGTGTAGATTATATGGAGCCTCCCTGTACATTATACAAGTCCCTACGCATGAGCTGTTGCTATAGAAACAACTAATATAGACCTGTGATTTAAATTACAGCCAGCACTGGTGTCAGAGGTGCTGTTATAGAAAATTAATCAACAATCACACACAGAGCTGTGTTACAAAAAAAGCAACATTTCTCAACATTAATAATTGATTGGTCTCCAGGCATAAATATTAAAACTTGCTTCAGGCTCATTTCTGAATTTTGACACAAACATGTTCATTGCGGTGTTGCTCATGTTGGTCATAGTGGGATTCATTTTACTCAGTGAGGGGATGAATGTTGGTTAACACCGGTGATGATTTATCTCCGGGAAAAAAGGTGTAAAGGGAACCTAAAGGAACAACATATTCTTGCCTGTACTTTTCCTCATCTTTTTATATTTCTTTAATTTTTTTTCTTTTACAGTTACAGCACAACCTTTTCACAGAGCAAGAGCTGCAACAAAGACTGTCCTCTTGATATAATTGCATGCTGTATTCCAAATCTACAGGGCTATAATCCAGTTTGTTCTGTTCTAACACTACAAGCACTTCACTCACTTTAATAAAGTCCAGCCACGTATCGAGCTGAAAAAGACGGAGGACACCGACTGCATTGACAATGCCACGCGTCCACGGTTTAATCTCTTCCTTTCAATCGGTGACCGAACGATGAGCAAGAGCTGTGTGATCAACGAGGCATGACGAGGATGAGAAGGACAGATCTGGGATCGCCAATGCACAGATCTCGTTAAAGCGAGACTGTTTCTTGAATGCAAAGCAAAGGAAAAAAAAATCTATTTGTGCAACCAAATAGATCCTGAATCAATCACAAGGTGATAAAGATTTCTGTTTTAAAGTCTCCATAATTCATTTGTTTATACATATCTGTGTATAACCTAGTGTAGTTCATCCTTGTTGCACAGTCTCTGATTGGATGCTGGAGTTAGAGGAGGAGTCAGTGATCACAGTGCAGAGCAGGGGCTAAGAGGGAAAGTGTCAATCTGCCAAAGGAATGCTCCAGAGAGCAGGTACCTACCTCAGATTCCTGCATCTTCCTCTTTTTCTTCTTCTTTCTCTTTTTTTCCTTCTTTTTTTCAGTCGCTTTGTCTTATCCTCAGTCCCAACACTCTCCTTTAAGGCTCTCTGTGTTTATCTGCTTTTCCTCATCCTTTGAATAGTGCTCTCTCATCTTGTCATGCTCGAGGAGGACAGTGTGTGAGCTGCTGGAAAGCTCGCTGATGCTTGAGGATGACACAGGGACCACCACGCACAGAGAAAAATCATCTCTTTAGGTCTCTTTAGCTCACATGGAGATGGAGGATACGGAAGAGACTTGCAGCGTAGAATAAACGTAAATGAAGATGGAAAGCGGAGGACTGTGGTGAGGAGATCCTGCAGATATGAACATCTCCGAGCACCATGGGCTGCACCATGCCCACCGGAACCACAGCCTGGGCGTGCAGATTGGAAACAAAGCTGCCTCGGGGGGAAGGAACTCTGCCTCGGGCTGCTACGAACAGCTGTTGATCTCCACCGAGGTCTTCATTACGCTAGGGTTGGTCAGCCTTCTGGAGAACATTCTGGTAATCGCAGCCATCATCAAGAACAAAAACTTCCACTCACCCATGTACTTCTTCATCTGCAGCCTGGCGGTGGCCGACCTGCTGGTGAGCGTCTCAAACGCGACGGAAACGGCTGTGATGGCACTGATCACCAGCGGCAACCTGACCATCTCTGGAAACGTTGTGAAAAGCATGGACAACGTGTTCGACTCCATGATCTGCAGCTCACTCCTGGCTTCCATTTGGAGTCTCCTGGCCATCGCCGTGGACCGCTACGTCACCATCTTCTACGCCCTGCGCTACCACAACATCATGACCCAGCGCCGGGCGGCGCTCATCATTGTATGCATATGGAGCTTCTGCACAGCGTCCGGCGTGCTCTTCATCATCTACTCGGAGAGCGCTACAGTCCTCATCTGCCTTATCAGCATGTTCTTCACCATGCTGGCCCTCATGGCCTCGCTTTACGTGCACATGTTCCTCTTGGCACGGCTTCACATGAAACGCATCGCCGCCTTACCAGGGAACGGCCCCGTATGGCAGGCGGCCAACATGAAGGGCGCCGTGACGCTTACCATCCTGCTCGGAGTGTTCGTCGTGTGCTGGGCTCCATTTTTTCTCCACCTCATTCTCATGATCTCTTGCCCCAGGAACCCATATTGCGTCTGCTTCATGTCGCACTTCAACATGTACCTGATTCTGATCATGTGTAACTCAGTGATCGACCCACTCATCTACGCCTTCAGGAGTCAGGAGATGAGGAAGACCTTCAGAGAGATCTGCTGCGGCTGGGCTTCAGGATGGAGCTGCGGCTGGAGTTGCGTTGGCTTCAACGAGAGACTTAACAGCTATTAACCAAATGTTTTTGGTCGTCGCATCTTGAAGGCACCGATGATTCGCTCCTCATTCAAGGCTGTTCATTGGCCGAAATCATGAACTACTTCAGATGATTGGTGAAACAACTTTACCACCAACTTCAGTCTACTTTTGTTCATCAAAAAAAAAAAATCCAAGACCTTCAAAATAACCAGACACAAAACCTTCAGAAACACTTGTTTGGTGAAACAACCTTGAATTTTGTCTTTTGCTGCACAACTGTGAAGTTTTTAAATCATTTCTGCCTTTCCATCATCACCAGCAGGTGGGTTACGTTTGCTCTAAAATCATTTCTGGACAAAATCGTAGATTCCTGCATGATTGAAAAGAAAAATCTGGAATCATTGTGATTAGTAATTATCCTATTGATTGAGGTAATTGGACAGCCAGCTCCTTCTCAGTGCCTGGATAATGCCTCGAGTCTCATCCCCACTCTCTGCTGGTCGATTTTTGCTCATATTTGTTCACGTAATCTAATGTGGGATTTATATTGTGTTGTGAAATAGCTGTGAATCTCTGTACCTTATTTTCTGTTATTGATCTAACTGTGATAAGTGATTAGGAGTATAATTAGATTTTTCTGCACATCAAGCTGAAATACATATGTGAAACCAATATGTCATAAATGTATCAGGAGAAATATAGAGATTTCCTCTTGACTAGACATCTAGAGTTTAATTTATAAACATCAAACACAGCAGGCACACATCGAGCTCAAGTCTTTGCTCTAAGGCCAGATTGTAATATTGTGTATTATGTAAGATTATTGTGGATTATGTAAGATAATTAATAAAGGCTCAAAAAGTAAGAAATAATCCATTATGTTCATTTTGTCATATTAGAATCTGAATGGAAACCAGTGATACTGTTCGAGTGCATCTCTCAGACGTCTCTACTTTGTCTTCTTACAGCAAGTTTTTATTATTCATTCTCGAGGATCTTATCTCCAGAGAGATGAAGGTCAGACAGCAGGGTGTCATAAATGCTAGAGCTTTTATTCAGTCAGGACAGGATATACAGAAAAATGAAGTGCTGTGCTCTTATAGGAAAATAATCAACAGTGGGGTGGTGTGATGAAGCACAGTCACTGTTTCCAGCCTGAAACTGATTATTTATCTATTAACAGCACGTCCTGAAGTGTTTTATTCCTCTTACGCCATAGTGATTTAGGCAACGCTTACAATTTTCTT
The DNA here is from genome assembly GCA_022758105.1 of Pangasianodon gigas. Lineage (NCBI taxonomy): Eukaryota > Metazoa > Chordata > Actinopteri > Siluriformes > Pangasiidae > Pangasianodon > Pangasianodon gigas. Next base: position 1,862,290 of record CM040474.1, on the reverse strand, counting down.
ATTTATTAAACAGCATGTACTTTTTATCCATTTATAGTGATATTTAACATTGTGGAATGTCCACAAAACAAGGTAGTTCCTGTAGTAGCTATAAACAGTCTTTCCCTCACCAGCCTCTGTTTATTCTCTCTCATGAAGTTAATAAAACAATACGACAGCTTGTCATGGTACCAATAAACCACAAAAGTGAGATGTCTGAAAACTTCAGTTACAGCTTCACTTCTGGCTGTTACGAAGCACTGACACTGAAGACTCCTTTCATAAACATTAAATAAACGGCTCTTTCCAGAAAACTTCACCATATCTATGATAATACAAATAAGTTTTTTATTATTAGGCTTAGGTTATTTGGAGCATCCACCATGAAAGTCCCTATGAAAGAGCTGTTACTATAGAAACAATAATGTACGTCACACGTTTCAAACCCTGATCCTGGAGAACCTCCTGTCCTGCACGTCAGTGTTTGCCCTGCGCCTGATTCAGCTAATCTGCTAATTAACAGCCCTGCATGAGTTAAAGTGGAAACACTAACATGTGCAGGTCAAGAGGTTCTCCAGGACCAGGTTTGGGAACATGTGTAATACAATGTTGTTTCTATAGTAACAGCTCATTAACAAGAACCTTTATGCTGGACATGGCTTGAAGTCATTGTTTTTTTTTTTTGCTCTTTGTTCACGGGGCATCTCAGAGAACCAGAACTCTCACAAAAAAACATTAACTCCTTCAGATGATTAGTAAATCAACATTAAGCTCATTCTAGCAATTTCACTCGTCTCACAAGACACTTGAAAAATCTCCAAACCTTCAGAAACTCTTAACTGAATGCCGCACACAAACTGCTAACTGGAGAAACAACCTTGAATTTTATGCTTCGTGTCGTTTTGTGAGAATGAAGTAATAAAAAAAGTGTTTAAATGGAACCCTGCAGAGTGAAACCCTGCCTTTTTTCAATCTGTGTTTAGAAAATTAAACTCTTGAATCAGTTAAATATACAGGGACAACAAGAAAAAAGCATTTAAATAGTAAAATGTCAAGTTGTAAATGAAAAGGGGTATGTTATTTTTCTTTGTAAAAGAAAGCAACCTTGAAAAAAGAAACCTTGTAATATGTAGATGGTTAGGTAAAAGTATTTTATGATGTGGCAATCATGAGCTAAGAAAGAAGAGATCTGTAGAGATGTTTGTAATCTTTTAAAACTAAAACTAAAAAAATAAATAAAAAAATCCCAAAAATTTAAAACTAAAACTGAAATTTCTGTGGTGATTTTTATTCATTTGTCATCCTGTGCATTCGGTCTGACAATAAAAAAAGGCTAAAGTTTTAGGCTAAGACCCATTTAAAACTGTTTTTGTGGTAACCATGGCAACATTACAGCAGCTGGATGCTTTGCTGATTAGAAATTCCACAATTTTCTAGAATTGTACATAAGCCAAGGTGCAGGATGAGATTTCATTCCCACGTTTGTTTCAGGGGTTTGTGTTGATTTTCCTGTCACATTAATTCATACTGTTCGCTGAGAGGTGAGTAAAGACCCTGATTAACAACAACAACACTATAACCATTAGGAAGGTCATGTTACACGTGACTTCATAGCAAAGACGAGACTTCTTCACGTTAATGTTTTACATGTATGTATTTCGTATGATTTGCAGCATCTCCGAGCAGGTAGAGGAACCAGTGAGCAGGTGAACAACGTAACAACGGAACATAATACATAATCAATGTAATAACATAAAACATAATCAACTGAGTGACGTAACATAACTGAGCGATGTAACATAACTGAGCGATGTAATGCGAGTCATGTTGGACAAGCTAATTTAAAAATGCAGCTAGCTAAGGCCTGGTACATACTTTATGCAAGTTGACGTGAGTCTTTTACTGACATACAGTATCTTACGTATGTTCTGCTGAACTGACGGAGTTGTAAACGACTAATCCACAAGGGGGCATCAAAGTAAAGGCACAGAGAAGCGGAGATTTGAAATAGCTACTACATTATACGGCCAAACGTTTATGTACACCTGTCATGCTGGAACAGATTTGGGGTCTCTTAGTTCCAGTGAAGGGAAATTGTAATGCTAAAGCATATAAGGTACATCCTACAATCGTGTACTTCCAACTTAGTGGCAACACTTTGGGGAAGAAGCATATATAGCTGTGATGGTCAGGTGTCCACATACTTTTGGCCTTATAGACATGGAACAATGAGTAATGTTACAAATTTTGGACACACAAAAACTATATGTAAAGGCCAGGAACGCCGCTTATGTAGCCTCTTACGTCATTGCACGTGTTGGCTTGTGTAGAGTATGTAACAGGAATAATTCTTACAAGCTATAAACTACAGGGGAAGCTAAATACATTACAGATGGCAATATAATAGATAGTAACTGCAAAGAAAAATCTAGTTCTTGTCAGCGATTTAAACTTGTTGGCATCCAGTAGCCTTCTTGAATTTATTTTGTTTCAAACCTTTAAACAACTACTTTTAGTTTTGCTTCTTGATTTAAAAAGTCATGCTACATTAAAGTATAGTTAGTTAAGATAGCTAGCTACCAACTAAGAACATTATTAAAACATACAGTAAATCTGACATTATAGCAGCTATAAACAGTCCTTCCCTCACCAGCCTCTCTTTTTCTTTTCTAGAAGTTAATAAGACGAAAAAAAACTCAGCAGTTCGTCATGTTACCAAGAAACCACAAAGAAGCGTAAACTAATCTGTCCTGAAGACGTCTGAAAACTTAAAGTTACAGCTTTACCTCTGACTGTTACAAAGCGCTGAGACTGGAGATTAAATAAATGTGCTGTTGCAGAAAACTTCACCATATCAACCCGTGTACACGAAGCATCCGCAGTACACGTCCCCATGAATGAGCTGTTACTATAGAAACTATAACGCATTAGAACAAATGCATTAATATAAACCTGTGAGTTGCAGCCGCACTACTGGCAGAGCTGCTGTTGTAGAAAATTAATCAACACCTGCTGACCAATCAGAGTCCAGAATTCAACAGCACTGTGGTGTAATATATTAGAAATTGATCCTTTGAGAATGAATATTGGAGTTTTAATTTATTCTCCACTTTTCCTGCTTTCCTCTTCATCTCCACCCCCATATACTCTCTCACTCTTTCCACACACACACACACACACTGTCCTACAGCAATTCACTCACTAACAAGTACTCACTGAGGTTCTAGCCAGCAGCGACCTATTGATCTTCCTGCTCAGTGCATCGCCTCAACAATTTTCTGAATGACCTCCAGACGACCTTCTGCAAATGATTGCTGCACACCCACACGATGATAAAGACCACACCAACAACAGCCACTGCTTACAAATAATGTTTTATTCCTCAGGTTGGAGTAATGGAGGTTTGTGATATTTCACTCACTGACGTTCCTGCATAACATGTAACAATATGGCTCTAAATGTGGAACCTACAAGGGTTCTTAAAAGGGTTCTACTTGGAACCCGTTCTTGTAGAGAATCTGTTGTAGGGTTCTACATTGAATCTTGATGAGTTCCCCCAGAGGGAAAACCAAGGCACCTTCTTTTTGAATAAAAAGTTTCTAAGTGATATTTTGGAAGCACGCTTAATCATACACTATCCAAAACACTCTACGAAACATTAGAAGCATTAACGGTTCCTTAAAACTCTCTAGTTGGAACCATTTCTGATAAGGAAACACTTTTTGTAGAGCTCTACATCAAACCTATAAGGGTTCCCAAAGAACTCTCAGTGGTTCTAAAGTTTCTAAAGGCGTCCCATCTTCTGAACAATCTCCTAGAAACCCTTTCTGAATGGGAAACACTGTCATACTGTTCTACATAAAACCTTTAATGGTTCCCTCAAAGTGACAACCAAAGAACCCTTAATGGGTCTAAAGTTTCAAAGATTGTCATTTTTAGATGGTGTATAGTTAAGGGATCCTCTGAAAAGTGTTCTAGTTGGAACCCTTTCTGAAAAGCAAACACTGTTGTATGGCTCTACACCAAGCCTTTAACAGTTCCCTCAGAGTGACAGCCAAAGGACCTGTAAAGTTTCTAATGTTTCTAAGAGTGACATTTTTGGATGGTGTATAATTAAGGGATCCTCTGAAAAGTGTTCTACTTGGAACCATTTCATTCATTCATTGTGGTAGAATTATATATCAAACCTTTAAGGGTGTGATTTTTGGTCATTTTCATCTGAAATCAGAATTTTTTTACCTTTCTTTTTTTCTTTTTGGAAATTGTTGCCTCTTATCTACTTTTTGAAAGTTCCAGAAGAACAAACAGTAAGTGGGAGAACCAGGGCACTGTGTATGTAATTAAACCTGCTTCCTGCCCATCACAAAGACACGGCAGGTTCCAGTCTGGCCGCTAAAATCTGAATCTAAAAGCCTCTACAAAACGCCGTGGATTACAGGCTCCGAGCAGAACTCCAAAGAACGATTCCATTATTTCTGTAGTGCACTGTGACCTTTACTGCGCTCAAACTCAGAGAATGAGCTCTGTCTATTACTGCACAAGAGCAGTGCTGAGTGGAACCGGGAGCGACGAGAAGATGCAGAATAATGGAACATCAGATTTAAAAAGCTTCATTTTCTTTAGGTGGTGTGGAATGTTTTTTTTTTTTTTCTCATGGCACTTCTGTTTGAAGCCGTGGATTTGATGAGGGGTCATTACAGACAGAAATCACATGTAACAACTATGGCTGTATATCTCCACGGCAGTGAAGCCACACACACACACACACACACACACACAGGAACAATTTCCATGTACAGCGACAGAAAGAACAGAACACCAAAGGAAATGAACTGACATTTGGATATGATCATATATGACTATGACATATTGTCATGCCAATGAGATGTGGCTAAAAAAAGTGTGTTTTCAGACAAATGCCACACACAGCTTTGTTCTGCATGAAGCTGAAGTCTGTATCAGATGCGGCTCAGCAAATCCGCAATAACGCAGCTGCAAATCACAGGTTTATATTAATGCGCTCATTCTAATACATTATACGTTACGTTTCTATAGTAACAGCTCATTCACAGGGACTTGTACAGTGGACACTCCACATAAACAGATATAAAAAGAAAGATGAATAATCATTAAAGCAGCTATAAACACTCATTCCCGCACCAGCCTCTCTTTTTTCTCTTTCATGAAGCTAATGAAACAAAAACTCCTCTGTACTGACGATGTCGGAAAAGTTACAGCTTTACCTCTGACTGTATCAAAGCGCTGACACTGGAGACTCCTTCCATAAACATTAACTAAACGTCTCGTCACAGATCGAACATTGTGTCAGGTCCCTGTGAATGAGCTGTTACTATAATGTATTAGAAACGGTAACGTATTAGAACGAGCACATTAACATAAACCTGTGGTACTGTCAGAGCTGCTGACCAATCAGCATCCAGAATTCAACAGCGCTGTGGTGTAAAGCTGCTATAACGTAAGTGATAACAGGAACTCACAACAAATGAAAATATGTTGGCAAGTTGCTGTGGTATAAGAGGAATAAAACACTTCATGATCATTTTTTGTGTAATGCTAACTCCGTTTCGCATTATTGATTTCCTCTAACAGCAAAACCTGATGTGTTTTTACTTCTAAAATGTTTGAAATTTGTATTAAAAAAACCCCTGAATTTTAAAGTGCAAGTGTTCTGTGCCTTATAGAGAGTAATTACTGTTACGTCTGTCACAACACACTAATATAAAGCTAAATGAGAAAATTTCTCCCCTAATGACAAAGCGCCTGGGTTATGTTAATGATCTTTTCCTAGGCAGCTCGTTCCACAAGCTGATCACGTAAACACTCTGACCTGCACCTCGATCAGTCAACACCGGGACGAGTGCGCCGTGCTCAGAGAGAGAATCGCTTGGTCTCACAGGGAGACGGTGCAACTCAGAGGTGAGACTCCACACAGAAAGAAAGATCAATAATAAAAAGGAAGGATGTATACATACCTGGGTTTATTCGAAGCACATATACACACACACACACACACCGAGTCTTCACACCCTGTGTGGAGAAAACGAAGCTTGGATATTTATTATTCAGTAACAAGGTTAGACTTCATTGGTGGGTTCTCAGTCATTGCTCACTCGCAGAACTTCCACTCTTTCACTCCCTAGAACAGGTCACTTCCTGTGGTTTCCAAATCAAGCTTGAATTTTCTTTTTCACACAACGCATTTCCTCACTGATGTCTGGTGACTTCCATCACCCGAATGAGAAAGTGAAGATCTCAACATCTTCAGTTTTGGCTTGCTCTCATTCTACATGGTTGACAACGAGGAAGTGGATTTTCTGACAAATGCCACACGCTGAAAAAAAAAAGAAAAAAAAACAGGAAACAGTGGTCAAGCTGAGCTGATATCATCAACTGGCACACATAGAAGCACAAACTGATGTTGTGTGTCTTTCAGCTCGTGTTTAAAGTTAAAGTTCAATGCTAATGCCAGTGTTTGTGTTTAAATGTAGGAGGTGACTAGCAGGTTACAGGTTTAATTCATTTTACCTTTAATGTTTTGCTAAAAAAAAAATCTAATTCAGATTTCTCAGTACTATATAATTGTTGATATGTTGAATTCTTCTGTAAGGAAAGATGTGTTTATTATCATTTATGGAAGGAGTCTCCAGTGTCAGCGCTTTGTAACAGTCAGAGGTGAATCTGTAACTTTTTGTAAAGTTTTCCAACATCTTCCAGACAGAGGAGTTTACGCTTCTTTGCAGTTTCTCGGTAACATAACAAGGTGCGTTTTTTTTTTACTTATTAACTTCAAGAGAGAGAAAAATGGAGGCTGCAGAAAAGAGGGAAGAAATGTAGCTGCTATAACGTAAGTGAAAATAGTAACTAAACTCTTTTTTGTTTTGTTTAAGCGCTCGTTTAAAGTTCATGCTAATTCCATTTCATTCTTTATGTGGAAATGTGTTATTTATTTAGCAGGTTATGGAACATATGATGGAAAATATGATGCATGAAGTACACAAAAAATGAATCTTGAAAAAAACAAAATAAATGTCAGCTTACAGCTTCAAGTTAACTTAAAGTTACAGGTAATTTTTTTTTTTAAAAAAAAAGGTTTTTCTCAACTAAGAAAATTGATTTTCTGTGTCTTAACAATATTTCAGTTGAAAAAGACTAAAAAAAAGTGCAAAAAAGTTGACAATTTTTTTATTTTTTTTTTTACTTTGATCCAAGGTTTTGTTCAGTGTTTATTGGCATTAATGAATTTTCCTTCCAGGTTTTTCTAAAACACTTCACATTCAGATTTCTCAATACTTACTGGTTTAAAAAAATCTAAATATTAAAAAGTCTAAACCTAAAATTGGATAAATCTAATATTCTAGATTTATACACAAAAAAGTTGTGATTGAGTAAAACTGCTGCACCAAAAATTTATTCCAATACTTTGGAAATTAAAATGTAAAATTCATTAAAAAAAATTAATTACAGGGAAAAAAAAGTCTGTAACATGGAAGTGTTTCTGGAACAATCTTCAAAAATATATAGCCAACATCAACTGTATGTTTTTCTGAAGTTAAAATTACATTCAAAACATTAAAAACAGACAAATGTCACCAGAGGAAGGTTAGATTTTTCCACAAAGTCACACTTGTGGTTAAAAGAAGCAACTTTTGTAGTTCATTGAAACACAACCAGCTTCTGATTCTTTCACTGCTATTTGAGTTTAAATTGTTTATTCTAATATAAAGGCATTTGCAGTATGAAGATGTTTTATCAGCATGAAACAGATTAATAATTTGTAAATATCATTTTTAAAGCTACATTTTGATTCCAAGTTGACCTTTGCTTATCTGATGCCAAACAGTGACATTTAAAACATTAAAAACCCTCTAGTTTTTTTAAACAGCACAAACAGCTAATCTCATTTAGGTGATTCTGTTACGCCGTAATAAAAGTCGTAAGAAAAGAAGTCATAAGGAAAGCTACGGGCACTTAACCCCGCCCCCAGCTTAAACTTAACCAATCGTGAGTTTTTATTTGAGTCAGTCAGAGCGCTGATAATTTTGGTAGTGCAGAATTTAGGTGTTGTGTTAGTTAACATTAATAAACGATAAACTTCAGCATTAATAAAACATCAGTACATTGAAAAAAATTCATGGATCAATGTGTTTAAATGAAGGGCTGAATTTCCACTTAAGTAAAATATGTTTCAAGTTCAACAAAAAAGTAAAAACTGTATGTAAATAACGGCAGGTTTATGTTAAACTCATTAAATAGAAATACATACAGTTACAAACTTTTGTATATTGTAATAACACGGACATTATATCAATATGTAAAAAACAATCACTTTATAGGTTGTAAGGTTTATTAAATATTAAGGAAGAAATGTAAAATAACCCACGTATTTAACGTTTGTAATTAATGTAATTAACGTTTGTTTGATTGACTGTTTATTTAATTCATAACTAAAATCAAATGTTCCTAAATGTTCCTGAGTCTCTGGGTGTAAATATTAAAATCACTGCGGTGTAAGAGGAATAAAACACTTGGTGGTAACAGTAACTCTGATTCATCACACCACTCTGTCGCTGATTAGTTTCCTATAACGGCATGACACAGAGTGTTTTATTCCTTACCTAATGTTACTGAAGGTGTTTTAATGCTTTGAGAAGTGTTCTGTAATGGCCTGGAGGGTTCTGAGCCGCCTACATTGTAATTACACACTGAATTTTATACTTTTTCTTCTTCAGCATTCGAGAATACAGACAAAAGATAGAATGAAGTCACTGTGCCTAAGGCCAAACACCCACAAATTGAATCCTAATTTCAATTGCAGTAAAAGATAACACAGCTCGTGGGCTGAAACGATATTCACGAGCTCACCGTATCTGCAAGCAACCCATCCGACTCACGCAATTAATTACAGCCCATAAGTGAGCAGGATTTGAATAAAATTCATCCATTAGAGCGCGGCTGTCTCTGGCGTGCGCTGAGGATGAAGTGTACCAGGTCTTTATCAGCAGCCTGCCTGTGCATCATTGGCATTCATTGCAAACGCACACGGCATTGTAGCCTCTTATGCACACGATACACTCAGAGCAGAACCCGCTGTTCTCACCCAGTGACCTGCATCAGCCCTTTAAAGAGGAAGAAAAACCTGAAGCCTTGTTCAGAGAAACTGATGGGAAGCTACACCGCTGCGTCTCATCACTGAACCTGCGAGTGATGTTGAGTGTGAAACGTGCCTCAAAATCATATTTATTCTTTTTTCAGTTTTATCCAGCTGTTAGCACGGCTTCACGGATACGCCGTGCTGAGACATTTTCCATCGCCTGGCCATTAAACAAGACAGAGGTACTCTCTAAAAAAATGATGCTGATGCTAAAATGTAATATAAACAAATAAAATCAGAAAATACAACCCTAACTGTTACAAACTGTCTGTGGATAAATGTATTAAGTAAGGAATAAAACACTCTTTGTTGCGCTGTTATAGGAAAACAATCAGTGACATAACGTATTAGAACGAGCGCTTTAATATAAACAGCTGCACGACTGTCAGAGCTGCTGTTATAGAAAATGAATCAACACTTTCTGACCAATCAGAATCAGTTATTCCAATGTGCTGTCAGTTTACAACATTTACAACCCTTCCTGAACGTAATGTAGATATTCTTTTTGTCTCAAGCTTTTCCTTTTTAGCTCTGAACAGCTTTTCGATCGTCTGAGTTGTAATATTCAGACGTCTCACGGACGTGTACACATCTCTGCAATAATCCTGGTAAATGTCACACATGGATTTCCTCAGATCAGGTCATGACAAGACCTCCTTTTATTCCAGGATACAGCTACATTTCATTTTTAATTTCAGTCTGGAATTCGTTTTCATCTTTTTTCTTCTTCTTTTTTTTTAGATAAACTATAAAACAGGTAAATTTTCTTTTTTTTTTTATTAAAAAAAAAGCAAGGAGGGGGTTTTACACTTTTACTCTGTACTGCAGTGTCACCCATCCCATGTTGTAATCATGTATAATCATCACTAAAGAAATTCTAAATAAATCCTACCGAATGTTCTGAACAGCGAGAGAAGACCGGTGACTGACTGAATGCCAGCTTTTTCCTGATGATAATGAGATGTGTTTATCGGATATCTGCGAAATCAAATGGCATTAACATTACCCTGCTCTAAAATGAGCCTGTGATTAGAGCTGATGAAAAATTCTTCAAGGCAAAAGAGAAAATGATGAAAAGAGCGCCGAAACTCTACACGGCTCATCGTTATTCACAGAGCGTTTTCTAGGGGCAAAGGCCAAACAAATTTATTTCTCATTTCGGATGAGCATCTAGCTGTGCCATGGTGTTGATCTGCTGATTGTGGGTTTACGTGAAGACTTTTTTTTGCATGACGTGTATTAAATTAAGCTTGAAAATCTTTTAGATTGATGTTTACATCGTGACTGATTTACAGGAGAAGATGTGGGGGTTCCTGTCATATCTGTTAAAAAAAAGAACAAGGAATAAAATAATTAACATGTACATTTAGTGGTATTTTAAGCCAACTCTCTTCAAGGGAAAGTGGCTAATGCGTGCTCAAAAAGTCACAAGAAGTCACAGACTAATTTGAACATTCATCGAATCGTCATGCTCATTTGCATATCAAAACTTAGATACTTAAATAATAGATTATAAATGATTTCTTAGAGAAAGAAGAAGTTGTAATGTCCTGGCCCCTGTGTAAAGATTTCCTTTCCTTTTCCTACCTCGTTTTAAAAAATAGTGAGGATGACAAAGACTTATCCAACAACAATAACTTGGTCATGTGACACACCTAGAATGTGACCTTTTAAATTCCTGTGAACTGAGCATTGAATTTCAGATCGCAGTGATGCTGAAACTGCAACCTGAAGCTCGGTGCTCAGTTCACAGGAATTTCACAGGAATTTCACATGGTAACTGACAAACATAGAACTTCCTGCTAAAGTTCTGGAAAGCCGTATCGAGTGCAGGACTGCAGCTAGTGTCTGAATAAAATGTCGCTAGATTTTGAAATAAATGAATCTAAAATGTTGCTAAATGTTGTGAGAAGCTCATTAAACTGCCAGCAACTGACTTTAACATATAAGGATGCAGCATAGCTTTAATACTTTAACACTTTTTTAAACACAATTTTTCTTAAGTAGTGCATTTTTTCCCTGCGAAAAACCGGTTCCAAAATTATCGGCACCCTTACAATTAATATTTCCCCAGAGTGCACTGAGCCTCTTCCTGTAATGTCTAGCAATGATCTTTGATCCTCCTTCATGCAGAATGTCTTTATATCCTTAAGTTTGGATGCTTTCATCAATTTAGATGTTTTCAATAGCCAAACTTTGATCTGGAAGAGTGTTTTTAAGGTTATTGTCTTGTGAGAAGATTAAGGTACAGCCAAGTCTTAACCTCCTGGAAGAGGCAACCAGGTTTTGGGTTGTAAAATATCCTGGTGCTAAGCAGAATTTATTCTGTTAGGTGGGTTGGGGACTCAAAATTTCCTCTAGATGTGAATGTGTGTGTGTGTTTGTGTGTCCATGGTGCCATGAGGGTGTATTCCCACCTTATGCCCAGTATTCCTGGGATAGTCTCCATTGAGACCCTGACCAGGAAAAAGTACACTAGAACTAGCCGGATAGCTAACTCAGTTAATGTCAGTGTCAGAGTTGTGGTTTCCAGTGGCATCCAGATGGTGAGTTCATAAAAAGAACCCTGGTCATGAAGGTCCTGATGCATCCCATCTCTGAGTCATAGAGAAATAATATGACCATGAAGTTGCTAAGCAACAGGATGTAACATAACTTTGCCTGGACGGCCGTATCCATGGCCTCGGCTGGGTGTCATCGACTTGTACAGGACTGAGGACAGGGTTGATCACAGAGCGTCTAGACTGAGAGCACATCATCATCCCCAGACCTGAACGTCACGTCTACACACACACACACACACACACACACACACACACCTAGAAATCTGCACATGTACCAGTGTGGACACGTACAGATTAAGGACTCCAGCATGGAGGAAGATATGAAGGAACAAAAACAAATCAGGTTTTGGGCAAGTGGAGAACATTTAGGCTCATGTGGAGCCAATCGAAAGCACAGCGGATGTTTTTTTTTTTTAAATAAAACACTTCGATGTGTGGAGATGAAGAGCCACACAAGCAAAGACTGAACAACATCCCACATAAACACGCTAAATTGAGTGTGCAATCTGATGAATTGAGCATGTTGCAGCTGATTACCCAAAAAAAGTATGTGATGCTATGTGTGAGTACGGAGAGAAAGTGATATTTAAAATCAAGTTTTCGCTAATTGTATTCTAATTGTACTCAATAGCTGTGGCATGTTTAGATCACAGAGACTTCCGGAAGAGTAAAACTGAAACTCAGTGTAAATACACATCAACAGTATAACTCTTAAATATTAAAAACAGAGCGGTGAGTCAAAAAACTGTTCAGTGACAGTTAAGGAGGATGAGGAGGAGGGCGTGGCCTCTGTGTTTCAGTCCCCAGTGGAAGAGGAGGAGGGTGTGGCCTCTGTGTCTCAGTCCTCAGTAAAGATGGAGGAGGGCATTACCTCTGACCCTTTCAATCAATGTAGAAGAGGAGAAAGGCGGTGCTTTTGTACTTATCAGTTCCAGTGAAGGAGGAGGAGAAGGAGGAGGAGGGTGTGGCCTGTTTGCTTTAGCCCCAGTGAAAAAGGAGGAGGGCGTGGCTTCTGGTTTTCAGTCTCTAATGAAGGAGGAGGAGGGCGTGGCCTGTTTGTTTCAGCCCCCAGTGAAGAAAGAAGAGGGTGTGGCCTCTGTTTTTCAGTCTTGTGTGAAGGAGGAAGAGGGGATGGCCTTTGGGTTTCAGTCAATGATGGAGGCATGGCCTCTGGACCTGTCAGTCCCAGTAAAGGAGGAGAAGGGCGTGGCCTCTATCATCTCATTAAGGGAAACACCCAGGTCTAAGATCCAGGAAGTGAAGGACGTGTACCACTGTCCAGAAAATATTACGTGAGAATTAATGACTGAATTTTATATGTTTTTAAATGTTATATGAATATAAATAATGAAATGTTATTCTACAAATATAAATTTCTTCTGTCTTTTTCTGCATTTAATTTGTGTTTTTTATATTTGTGCTTTGTGAAGGTGTTATAGAGGTTAAACTTTATTACATATTTACACAAAATACAACTTTATAATACAATATTTAAACTTCAGTGAGAACATACTGTGTTTCTTCCTGAGTTCACAGGAAGTCAATGCGATACAAATACATGCAAGTCCTTTTTTCTGAGAAACTTTCTGTGTGTGTGTGTGTGTGTGTGTGTGTGTGTGTGTGTGTGTGTGTGTGTGTGATTTAATGATTTAATATTTCACTGATAACAAATTCAGCCAACAGAAATAGATTCCAGGAGCTTCAATTTAAAAACACTCAACATGCTCTCTCTCTCTCTCTCTCTGTCACACACACACACACACACACACATACACACATTCTTACACACATACAAGTGCTCATGCTGGTTCACTCAGAGTGCATCATAAAGCTGCACTAAAGCTGATTGTCATCATGAGGACTGAGATGTGCTTTCTCCAGAAGCTTCTTTGTACTCCTTATGGACATCTAAAGAACCGAAAAGAGTTTCCAGAACCTTCAGCATGCTGCTCTGGATGGAGTCGACCTGATCAGGAGGACAATATTCATCCAAACTCGACCTGTGTGCCGGAACATACAGAAACATAGATAAATAGACAGATAGATAGACAAATGAATGAACGAACAAAAAGAAACAAAATGAATTAATGAATAATTAAATACATTTAAATGAATGAATGAATGAACAAATAAATGAATGGACTACTGAATGAATGAAAGAGTGAAAAAAATACAATTTAAAGGATGAATAAACACACTATTGAATAAATGAACCAACAAACAAATGGACTAATGAATGAACAAATGAGTGAATAAATAAATCAATAAACAAACAAAAAATGAATTAATAAATGAATGACTGAATAAAAAAGAAATATGTAAATAAATAAATAAATAAATGAATGGACTAATGAATGAATAAATAAATTTTAAAATGAATGAATGTATGAATAAATAAATAAACTAATAGCTGAATGAAAAAATAAATAGTGCATGAATGAGTGAATAAATAGTGAATAAACAAACAAATAAGCTAATGAATAAACAAATACATTTAATGAATGAATAAATAAACTAATAGCTGAATGAAAAAGTAATGAATGCATGACTAATAAATAAATAAATAAATAAATAAATAAATAAATAAAAACAAATGAATGAGTGAATAAATATATTTTAAAAACAAACAAATAAATATCCATACTAGTTAAAGGAACAGTTCAGTGAAAAATGAAATGAAATATAATTTCACTCTGCCGCAGTAGCAGACACAGGTAGGAGGTGTGGCCAACTGGATTTAATGGATTAGTAAAAAAACAAAAACACTTCAGACAGCCGTAATGATTTATGGCTTCTGTTACCTTGTTTATTTTTAACACCTTACAATTCTACGTGTTTGTAGTTATTATGTAATATAGAGGTACATGTTCTGCATTTTCCATTCAAACCCCAACAAACTTTTGCACTGTACACATGTTAGCAGTTGAGTTAAAAGGTTTATGCTCTGTGAGGATTTCACCTGGACATGGTGATAAGGGTGGGTTTGGGCAGAGGCTGCAGGACGAAGCGCACAGCGAGCATCAGCTGCTGGATCTCCGCTTCACTGCTGACGTGGTGAGGAAGCTCAGAGTAATCACAGGTCAGGCCTGCCTGGTGGACCTGCACGCACACACACACACACAGACACACACACACACACTTAGAGTACTACACACAATGTACAAAGTTACTGAAGGGGAAAGAGAACAGTACAGTGATGGTTAGAGATGTTCAGAACACCTACATTACTGCTCTTCTTAGAGAAATTGTGTGTGTGTGTGTCTGTGTTGTAGTATATACGATTCTACAAAATTACAATCCTAGAAACATTAAAAATATAATTTTTTCTCCTTCGTTTTCTTGCCAACGTAGTCACCGGCGAAGCCCCGCCCACCAGCCAGCTCTCACCCATTCACACGACAGCTACCAGCTGGGAGGGTGGGGCTAACACGTGTTTCCTCCGAGACACGTGAAGCGAGACCGCACCTCTTCGAACTGCTGCGTCACAGGGTCGAGTATACACAATAGCAAGAGTGCTATCCACCCTCTTCCACATACATGAGCTCACAGACTGCCATGATTGGCTAGTGTCACTGTGATTGACAGGGGAGAGAGAGTAAGCCCCTCCCACCCAGGGAGCATGACCAATTTCGCTCAGAGGATTCCAGCCATGGATGGCTGTGGCATCGTCAGGATGTTTTTCTGTTGCGCCACTCGGGGTCAGAGTTTTAACTCATAAAGACAATCTTTAATGTAAAGAGTGAAAATAAATTCACTGTTTGTTTGTTTTTTTTACCATTTCATAGTCTGGGGTTTCGTTCCGACTCTTCAGGCTGCAGACGAGTTTAACCAGAGATTTCATCCTGCAAACACAAATCAGCGTTACTGCAAACACACACACACTGCATATTCATACACAAACTCTGCACACACTGCTCAATCAATAGACACTACAAACACACTGCACACCCACACACATACTCTACACACACACTTACACAAACTGTACATAGAATAGCTACTTTTAAACCACACCCTCCACAAACTCTCTCTCTCTCTCTCTCTCTCACACACACACACACACACACACACAACAAGGAAGAAGGGGAAAAAACCACTGCAGCTTAAATCAGCTGTGTGTGAAGCCGATAGTGGCCACACTGCAGCAGTGACCAGAGACCAGAGACCTCTGCAGCACCGTGTGCGTGTGTGTGTGCGTGTGTGTGTGTACCCAGGCTTATCAGCTAAGCGCTCCACGGTGAGCTCGCTGTCATCCTCCAGCAGGTCAGCGAACACTGCCTCCAGATCCTCGAGCTGCCGTGTTCGTCTCTCCACACACTCACACAGCGTCTCCTGGAGAAGTTTATCAGCAGTGTAAAGCAACAACACGTTTACACAACACGTTCACGCGCACACACGGAACAGCTGACCATGCCGTTTATCTGGAATCCCATTCAGAGTGTATTCACACAGTTCTCAGTATTCCCAGGACACACCATGACCCTGACCAGGATAAAGCGCTTACTGAAGATGAATGAATCAATAATTTTATGAGGTACATGATGCCCTGGGTCATGGAAACACTACCTACCCACTGTGCCACTGTGCTGCTCTACATGGAATTAATAAAATGTAATTTTATTAGATTTAAAAACAGAAAATGGCCTGAGTGTTCAGCTCGGGATGGACATTTTGTGTTCTCTCTCCGGTCGTTAGTGCTAATTTGATTGAAAGCCTCCATTACCTCGTCTGCATCCTCGCGCGGCCTCTCGAAACTGTACAGCTCCTGCAGGATGGAGTACTCTTCCTGTAGAGAGGAAGCACAAAAGAACATCGATTCAACTGACTGAACTCTATCAACCTCATAAAAAATAAAATTCCTCATTTTACGCAGCCCACACAGGCACAAAAAACTATTATTTATAACCGTTTCTCTGAAACGAGAACGAGCTTACCTCATTACATCTCGGGCAGGAAGTAAACAGCTCGTGTTTTTCAGGCTCCCAGAACACAAACAATTATTATTTATTTAATACAGAAGCTTTAACACTAATAATATGGGTCTTTACATAACTTTATACCTCAGCGCTTTTGAGCTCTGGATTCTGATTGGCCAAAAGGTGTTCTAACATGTTATCTTTTCTATAGCAACAGCTCATTCACCGCAAGCTGTACGGCAGACGATCCACTAATAATAAACGAATTTTTTTTAAAAAGTGTGTCTAATCATTGATACGGTGAAGTTTTCTGTAAGGAGATGTTTATTTAACATCTACGGAAGGAGTCTCCAGTGTTAGTGCTTTGTCACGGTCAGAGGTAAAGCTGTAACTTTAACTTCAAGAGAGAGAAAAAACAGAGGCTGATGAAGGGACGACTGTTTAAGTGTGTCTAGTTTCACAGATGTTCCACTAGATTAAACATAACTATGAATGGATAAAAGTACGATCTGTCATTCTTTAATAAATAAAAAAATGTTAATCATTGGCAAACTGCTGTGGTATAAGAGGAATAAAAATCTGTTATTGGTTAAACTGGTAACTGTTGTTGATTGTTTTCCTGTAACAGCATGACATGTGACTGTTATACCCTTAAACATAAAGGCCAGGACTTATGTACTGCAAGTTGCAGATATAAATGTCATTTTTTTGTGTGTCTATCAAAAGAAAATAAAACGTTGAACAATTTAGTTAGTTTTTTTTTAATTTTGGGATAAAAATCAGGAAAACAAACACACAGAAAAAGAAAATCTCTGTGTGCAAGTTTGATGAGCTGTGATGACTCTGTGTGCTTTGGTTTTAGCTGTTCGTTCTATTTCTAACAAACTACATGCTAATTAATCAGTGGGAACAGTGGTGAGTGATGTGCTGCTGGAATTTCCAAACTCCAATTAGGAAAAAAACGAAGAAAACGCCCCCCAATTGCTGACTCCTGAGAAAAGACCAGCATGGAGGCGTCCATCTTCTTTCCCACTTTGTAGCTCGAACACACGGATTTCAAAAATGGTTTAATTCAGAGTTCTGACTTTCCACTTCTGAGTTCAAACACAGTGTAAGCAACGTTATAAAATTAGTTAATTGCCAGAATGGTGCGTTTAAAGCGTGTTTAAGACACAAAGATGGGTGATATGATGATATTATATCAATATGTCACAATATGCTTTACTGAGATATTGTGAATATCATGATAACTTTTTATAAAATCTTTAAAATAATTAGAAACTGATGAGAAGCACATGTTAAAATTTTGTACTAGAAATTGTAAAATGTTACTTTTTTTCAGTGTTAAATATTTTTGTTAATTATAATAAATAAAAATGTATTTTAAATATTAAAAATAAATGCATAATTGATTATTATTACTAATAACAAATGTATTATTATGTATTATATTATTATATAATAGTATCACTGTTTTTTTTTATATTATTATACATTTTTTAAATGCAACACTACTATACTGCTGGCAGTTTTTCCAATACTGAAATTTCATGATTTTCCCTCAATCCTTATTGTGTTTTCTGCCCTTTAACCCCCGACTGCACCGCTGTGTGCCTTGTGTGTACGCTGCTTTAGATAAAAGCCTCTTCTGAATGAATAAATGAATGAATATTGATGTACGCTGAATAATGTGCATTAACTCCTGTGTATCTGTTCTATACGTCGTGCTTTATGTTTATTCTGTATCCGGTGTCGTCTGCTGTATCCATGTCGTGAATTTCCTGCATGTACACTGTGTACGTAAGTCCTGGATTGGTTCTCTGAGTGCTGTCGTCACTCGTTTGTAGGCTTGCGTAGAAATCCCATCCCGTCCTAGCAGCATAATAACAGCAATAATAACAATAACAACAACAAACAGCTGTTGATTTTATTTATAATGCAAATGATTCAGAAATCAGAGGAAGCAGCAGAATTAAATGGATTAAATGAAGTTAATGTGCTGGGGATGTGAAAGGCCTGAGAACAATCATGATCTTACGCAGGTGTGGGTTTGGATATTTAGCGCCCTCTGCTGCCTGATCCATTCATTTATAAAAAATTTCCAAACATCTGACCAACTTCCTTTCACTCTGTTAAAACTGTAAATCCCTTGTAATGTTTCATCCATCCTATTTGTATTTACAAACAAATATGTAAATATTTGAGGTCTTTTGTGCATTTCCCCCCAAAACCTTAATCTCCAAACTCAGGTATTCTTCAAAAATCCACTTCTCCTTTCTTCTACTGTTTCTTCTACTATCTGTTAAATAAGGAATAACACACACGGGGCTGTGCTGCTGTAGGAAAACAATCCACGCTGCCATGGTGTGACACCTTGAAGTTAATTATTTTCCTAAAACAGCACAGCCTTAAGTGTTTTCCTCCTCTTATACCACAGCAATTTACAAACAATTACAATTTTTTATTCATTAAAGAACGACACTTTTTATCCATTTCTAGTTATATTTAAGGCTGTGGAATGTCCGTGAAACAAGTTACTTCCTGTTATTACTTACGTTATAAACAGTCATTCCCTCACCAGCCTCTCTTTTTTTCTCTCTTTAAGTGAATAAGATTTTTTTTAAAAACGCAGCTTGTCATGTCACAACAAAAAGCGTAAACTCGTCTGTCCTGAAGATTTCGGAAAACATAAAGTTAAAGCTTTACCTCTGACTGTTACAAAGCGCTGACACTGGAGACGCCTTCCATAAATGTTCTAACAGAAAGAAAACTTCACCATGTCAACGATTACAAACGTTTTAATTCACATACGTGAATGAGGTGTTACTATGGAAACGATGATGTATTAATATAAACCTGGGATTTATGTGTATCATATATGACTATAAGCCCAAGCTGATGAGAAATGTTTTTTTGGAACGTGCGAAGCTCCAGACTTCGGCTAGTCGTGAGAATAAAAGAACTTTAAGAAGTTGATGTATTTGCGTGTCAGCACATCTCATCTCAGAAAGAAAGAATCCTACATCCTCTGTTTCACATCCCAGCTGTGTTTCTCTGTTCCCTGTGGGTTTGAAGCGCAGGGGATTTGTGACTGTACATTCTCTTTTCTCATCTGTATTTACTGCTTACTTAAGCTTGAATAAACACAGTTTAAAAAAAAAAAAAAAAGAAACTCATCAATTTAGGAAAAACAGCGTAATCCCAAATACACACCTTTTAATTTCCTGTATAAAGAAAACTAATATCAGCTTCTCAGAAACATGATGAGCTGTGTTTTTTGTTTTTTGTCTTATTAACTTGAAGGAATGACTGTCTGTAGCTGCTATAACATAAATGAGAACAGGAACTAACTTGTTTCATGGGTGTTCCACAACATTAAATGTAACTATAAATGGATAAAAAGTATAATGTTGTTGTTTAACAAATAAAAACTGTACTCATTTGCGAGTTGCTGTAGGACAAGAGGAAAAAAACACTTTGTCCCTTCGCATCACACCACCCTGGCATTGATTATTTTCCTATAACAGCATGACACGGAGTGTTTTATTCCTTACTAATGAAAGATTTATACAGATTTAGTTGAGTGAACGTGATGCAGTTGGAAATCATTCAATATCCTTTGAATATAGTCGAATAAAAAGGACCATTGACCACGCCCCTGAGCATAACTCCGCCCCTAATGCCATCCCTGCACTTAACCTTAAAAAGAAAGTGTGAGGCCATGTTACCAAAAATTATCCTGATTTATAATTATTTTAAAAATCATTTGTTTTTATATACTTGCATAAAACATTAAGTGTGAACATTTATCAAATGATTATTAGATTATTAAATAATTATGAGTTATTATTATTGTTTAAATTATAAACTTTCTCAGTTATAATTTAGATTTTATGATTTTTATGTTTTTATTTTTTTAATTTTTTTTGTATGTTCTCAGCTCAAGAATTTTTCAGACTTTCCCACTTAGGGAAAAATTGGATTGGATTGGATTTTAGGGAAAAAACATGCTAGCTAGAAACATTTTGTGCTCGCTCGTAGAAACTCATTGACTTCTGGGGAGGATATTTATGTAAAGAGATGTAGAGATGTAATCTAGACAGAGAAGAAAAAAAAGAGTTTCTCGCTCAGTACCTCTGTGTACATTTCCTTGAAGGGATTCTTACAGGAGAAGAAATCCAGGTCGATATCGAGGATGTAGGGATCGTCCTGCTTGAGCACACTCAGTAGGCTGCCTACGACTGAAGCGGTCGCTTCCTCCGCACTCGGCGTCTCTGGTGTGCTGCTGCTGCCATCTGCTGGCTGAGATACGCCACCGCACGACCCACTGCTGCCCGGGTCAGGGTCCGGTTTGGATTTTTTCGCAGCGTTCTGCTGGTCGTTATCCTGGTTCCTCTCAGACGTGTGCGCTGGATCCACACGGATGACGCTGAGATGGAAAGGCTTCCCGTCTTCGAGCTGCTCAGCAGGAACGTAAAGAGCGTCGCTCAGGAAGTAATCGTCTGTGCCCGTGACTCTGAAGTGGAAAATTCATTAAAGAGGTGTTCTCAAAGTCATTTTCCCTCTCCTCCACTTCATCAGTATGAAAATCAGGTCAATGTCAGGAGCGTCATTTAAGAAGACATGAACATTTTAGTGCTCACCAGAGCTGATGAAGGTCTTTAGACGAGTGAGGAAATGTCTTTAAGATTAAAGTCCACTCACTGGACCTTTTAAATCACCTGAAAATCCTTCATCCACGAGTAATAAAAGGTTATAATAAATGACCTTCTTTACTTTCCTTTCACTAGACATTTAAAATAATTGTACATGGTAATGGACTAAATAATAATCAATTATTTTTGCTTGATATTTTAATTAGAATTATCATAATGATTCAGCCAATTGAGGAGCACAAAAGTTTTATTAAATATAATAGAAGCTTCACTTTCGTACTGTGTACTGCATACAGATTACTGTATACTAATTTCATTCGAATGAAATGTATAAATCTGATTCTTTTTAATTTAATTTGTTTGTAATTTCTTGAAATTTGCACAGGATTACATGGATTAGCTAATTTTATCCAACTTCACCATCAATAAGTTTAAATAATCAAGAATCAGTAATAATTAAGTTGATCTGGTGAATGATGTGGCTTTGGCCTTCACTTCTCAAATTCAGAATAACAGTATAAACACAGACACTGAGAATTTGAGAATCTACTAGATATGATTTGTTTGCAAATGATTCCTTCTTTCTGAACGACTCACTAAGGTGAACGAATCAGTATTGGTCACTGATATGTACAGAGTTGTTCTTTTCGTTCAGTTGCTGCTGACTGATAAATGATTATAAAAATACATTTTTACACAGACTTGCATTATATATTTATCTATAATTTTTTGAGTCAGTGAATCATTTGGCTATGACATTTTCACTCCTCTCTCCTTCAGCAAATCCATGTTTGAATCAGTGAATCGTTTGGTTCGATCCTCTCTTGGTCAGCCGGTCAGTGTGTGAATCAGCGAATCTTTCAGTTGTGACCAAGATTCGTGCCTCTCTCTTTCAGCTTGATTCAGTAAATCTTTTGAGATGACAGAGATTCACTTCCTTCTCGTTCAGCAAGTCAGAGTCTGAATCAAGAAACCTTTCAATCGTGACTCATTCAGTGGGTTGGCATTTGATTCAGTGAATCTTCTGGTCATTACAGAGATTCCCTCATCTCTCATTCAGCGAATCAATATTTAAACCAGCGAATCTTTCAGTCATAACTGAGATTTGCTCCTCTCTAATTGAGTGAATCAATGTTTGAATCAGTGAATCTTTCAGTCATGACCAAGATTCAGTGAATCAGTATTTGAATCAACCAATATTTTAGTCATGAGATTCAGTGAGTCAGTTAGAGCTCGTTCAACCGTGGAGCTGGAGATTTCCAGCATTTCAGTGCATGCAGTAGTGGTAGTGTGTGTTTGGTTTGGTGTGACAATAACCCTTCCAAACATTTAATCTTATTATATAAGCTTATTATAAAATAATAATAACAATTATTAGTTATTTTACACGACTCAAGAGTCAAGAGTTTGTTGATCAGCCTGCACGTTTAATCAAACTGAACGAATCTGTGAAAGAATCTAAATGACTCATTTAACAGAACGAACTCAAATGACTCGAGTCAAAATCTCAACTCTAATAACTGCTGTTTACTAAAGCATTATTATTGTGTAATAACACTCCTGTAAGAGACCCGGTGGTGTTGCGTCACCTGATGGTGTTTGTGGACGTGTCCCTCCCCACACACATCTTATGCTCGCCTTCTCGGATCTGCTGAGCCCAGTACGGATGAAGCCAGGCGACGTGGGACACGTGTCCGGCGTACACCATCGGCATGATCCAGTTCTCGATGCTCAGCTCACTAGGAAAGAAAAAAAACACACACAGTGGTCAAACAGACTGTTGAACAGATTACACACACGTAAAAGAAATATATGCAGATTCACATCCTCGCACCTGAACAGAGTCTCTTTATCAAACACGGCGTGTGCAGCCATGCTGACGGGGATGAGCAGGTCGGGGTGCGAGTCCAAGTGAACCATCTTAATGTCCTTCATCGGGATGTGCCGAGAGCCGATGGCGCGGTAGATGTGTTGCACAACCTGGATAAGGGGAAAAAACACAACACAGCTGTAGACAGTGTGTGTGTGTGTGTGTGTGCTACTTTTACAACTGCACATTTGTTTATTACTAAACAAAGAAGAAAAATATGAAGAGGTTGCAGGGATAAGCAAAAAGGCTGCACAAGTTGGAGAAAAAAAATCGCATGTCGTAAATTAAAAAAATTATTATTATTTTTTATTATTGGATCACACAAATGACAACATTTATCAAACCTCCTACAAAAAAACCTGTGTAGCTTTTTGTTTGTTTGTTTCTGAGATGGTCATAATGCACACTGAAACGTGCATGCTGCTTTTTTCTTCTTTAAATGTATATGATATTATTTTACTTTATATTACAATATATTTTACAATAATAGGTATGATACTGAACTTTAAAAATCCACACTGTCTGTAACTGCAATATAAACCAGTACATAATGTATATAAATATGTAATAATAGTTTATATAGTATATAATAAAATAAATATACACACTGTAACTCAGTGTATATTCATATACTCTGAACTAATAACTTTCAGTTGTTGCATTACAGCACAATGAACACGATTTCCCCTTCAATTTATTTATACCTATAGCTTAAAGTCCAAATAGCTCCATAACAGATAAATAGTGCACTAGGTAGGGTACATAAGATGCCATGTTACACCCTATATAGGGCACCTAAACAGGAAGTGAGGAGCCATTTGGGCTTCCGCCACACTCTTTAGCGAGCTAAGGTTTTTTTTTTCGGGAATACAGAAATACATTTTAATTTAATGGCTGACCTCATGATGATCTTCTACAATCCACACGGGAAGTTTAGAGTAACTGCGTTTCACCGGCGGTGTTTTCATTTAGCTAAAGTCTTAAATAAATCCCCAGAGATATTGTAGTGATTATGCTAGCTAGTTGCTAACAGTAAACGGCGGAACAATATTAGTGAAACACAGTGAACCGCTGTTTTAGTACCGGCCGGGAACAGAGCTCAGCGCAGAAACAGCTTGTCTCTGTATTCATGAGTGATGAAAGTTCTGCTTCAGCGCCTTTTTTTCTGTTCTCTAATGACATTCTCTTCTGACTCTAACACACACACACACACACACACAAAAAATTATTTAATCTGGAAATAATTATTCACCTTCTTTTTTTCTGGTTAAATCCATAACCAGAGTTACTAGACACTGAGATTCACATCCACAATTTAGAAAATGCATCATATTTAACAGAATGATCAGGGAAAAGTTTTAAGTAGATTACTGTAACTATACACAGTTAGATTAACAATAATTATAAAAGTGTGTGGTGATGTGATGTACAACGTTATTAAAAGAAAGTATAAATGATGGGGGGAAAAAGATGTAGAGGTTGAGACTTTATTAAATCTCTAAAATACCATTCTCCCTTTAAAAACAGCATAGTCTCTCTCTGTCTCTCTCTGTCTCTCTCTCTCTCTTTCGCTCTCTCTCTCTCTCTCTCTCTCTCTCTATGTGTGTGTCTCTCCACTACATCTTTCTTTCTTTCTTTCTTGTTTCACCTGCTTACATTTACATTATCCACTTCCCAGTTCTCTCTCTCTGTCTCTATCTCTCTCCCTGTGTGTGTGTGTGTGTGTGTGTGTGTATCTCTCCACTATATCTTTCTTTCTTTTTCTTTCTTTCTTTCTTTCTTTCTTTCTTTCTTTCTCTTGTTTCACTACCTTCTCTTTCTTTCTTGAAAGAACGTAAACATTCTCTCTCTCTCTCTCTCTCTCTCTCTCTCTCTCTCTCTCAAACCCAAATGTCTTCCTATATATATATATATATGTGTGTGTGTGTGTGTGTGTGTGTGTGTAAAAACAAAAAAAAAAGGCATTTTAAAAACAAAACAAGGAATCACAGTGAAGGTAAATGTTAAATGATGTCACTACAACAATTAATAAAACAGCCCACAATTAGTCATTTTTACTGTATGTTTTCAGGTGAAATTTATTCTTTACTTTCTTCATAGATCACACTCTCAAACACACACACACATAGACACACACACACACTCTCTCTCTCTCTCTTTCTCTCTCTCAATATTCCAGCTGAATCCTGAGAGCTTACAGACAGCAACAAATAAGCAGAAGAGCATGTAAAGAACATTTCCTTTTCATGGTGCACATGTAAATATAAAAACAAACGGATGAATGGATGAACGGATGAGTCATGCTGTATATTACATATAGAATATGAGTATGCAATATGCAGAAGAAAGAGTGTTAGCCCGTAGCTGTGAGAGTGACTGCTGTCTCTGTCAGAAGTGTTGGGAGAACTGGAGCATTAAAGATGCATTCATCCCATCATCTTTTATTCACAAAGTTTTCTGCAGTCTAGTGTGGAGGTCCATCCGTTCATCTGCAGCTTGACAGCCGAATTGTGCTAAGACAGATCATTTCACAGCCTTTCATGCTACATTCGAGAATTTTTACCACAGCGTTGTTAAATTCCCAATTTTGATTAGTCAGAAGGTGTTGATTCATTTTCTATAACAGAAGCTCTGACAGTAGTGAAGCTGTAAATCACAGGTTTATATTAATGCGCTCGTTCTAATACGTTATTGTTACTATAGTAACAGCTCATTCACAGGGACTCGAACCGCAGACGCTCCACATAAACACATTTTAAAAAATCATGGTTCGGTGAAGTTTTCTGTAAGGAGACATTTATTTAACATTTCTGGAAGGAGTCTCCAGTGTCAGTGTTTTGTAACAGTCAGAGGTAAAGCTTTGCGGTTTCTCGGTAACATAACAAGCGTTTTTTAAAAATATGGTTATTAACTTCAAGAGCGAGAAAAAACTCACGAGGCTGGTGAGGGAACGACTGTTTATAGCCGCTATAACGTACTATAAGTGAGAACGTGTTTCACTAAAGTTCCACAACAATAACGTAACTATAAATGGATAAAAACTATGAAGTATCATTTTTTTAATAAATGAAAAATTGTAATCACTGGCAAACTGCTCTGGTGTTAGAGGAATGCAACACATGTTATTGGGAAATAATCACCTTTGCTGTAACTCCACTTCATCACACCACCCTGTTGTTGATTACTTTTCTATAACAGCATGCCTTGAAGTCTTTTATTCCTTATAAAACATATGATATTTTGATGTTTTAGTGATCTTGTGTTGTCGCAGTGCAAATATGCTGCAACAGTCGATACAGTGATTTGAACTTGGGGTGCTCTTTCTTCTTGCTGACCTCAGATCAGCATCTGGCGTCCACCGGGAGCGCTCCTGGACCCTCCACTGCCCCGGCATCTGCCTTTCGACGCACGTTCCCTGATCTCTTGCTATCTCTGGACTCTGTAAATCATTGAAACCACTGAACCCTACATGCACTGTAGTCTAATTGGTAGCTCTGAGCAGTGTTTGTGTGTGTGTGTGTGTGTGTGTTTATCATGCGGTTCGTCCATGATTCATGCAACGGCCTGGTTTGACTTCTCATCGTCGAGTCTTTTCACTTCATCATCATCATCCTCCTCTCCCGTGTTCTTCGGGGAGCCTGTTGAGTCGGTGGCTTCAGCAGCCGTGAGTTTGTTAGAGCTGAATCTGGCGCTCGGGGAGGAAGATGGAGGAAGGAGGGAGGAGGGAAGTAGAGGGAGGAGGGAGGTAGGAAGGGAGCACTCTGTCTTTTGTTGAATTATTTCTCATTCCTCAGGTCGGCTCGATGGCTTCCTCCCGGCCCCTTCTTTCAAACTTGGCCGCGAAGTGCACGGCAGACGAGGCAGGTGAGAAAGGGAAGGGAGGAAACTTTTTGTACAGGCAGTCAGCCGGGCGCTCTGATCTCTGATTGGGAGAGTGGCAGAAGACGGAGGAGCTCGCGCAGCAGTGCGCAGGACGCATGGAGCTCCCGTCACTCGGCGCGGATTATTAACTCTGACTCGGTGTCAGGGCCGCACTGAATAAATAATGACAGACTGATGGCTTCCCGTGTTCTCACACTGCTCCCTCTCTCTCCCTCACTGTGTTTCTCTATCTCTTCCTCTCACAGACGCTCTGTTCTTGCCCTCTCTCTCCTCTCTCTCTCCTCTCTCTTTTTCCATCTCTCTCTCCATTCTCTCCAGGTGTGAAATTGGACACAGAGCCTGTTTTTTTTTGTAGTACCGTTCTGTCATCTGCTTCCTATCCTCCTTCGCTTTTATGCCAGAGGCTCTGGTTTGTTGTAAAGCAGTGTTCCTTGTTCCTGCACCATAGGAGTAACTTGATTTTGAAAAATGCTGCAGAAAAAAATGTTACGTACAAACGTAAATGCTTGATTTAAGCATCGTGTACATGACCACATGCAAAGCTTGCTTCTCCGTCATACATAAGGATTCGAGGAAGGAGAAATGAGAGAAATGGGAAGTGCAGGTGATTGCCTATTCTGTTCTGCAATTAGCAGCAGCAAGTGCTTTTAAAAAATTAGTCTTATGAGTGTTAACGGGTGCTGTATGGACAGGGTTGCCATGTACACCATTTTTCCTCAATCCTTGTTTCCTGCAGTTTTTTTGTATTTATTTTAAAACTGCTTGTCCACTGTGCTGATTTTGTCACAAAGATCTGGCAACCTACTGTATGTCACAAACATGTACATCAATGTCCTTACATATAACAAAGAATTTCAAAGAATATAGATCTATTCAGAAGTTCTGTAAGAGTTTACACATGTGGGCGGAGTTTGAGTAAAACAGTGTGATTCTGTCCATTTTTCTTGCGTGATATTGGGTCATGTGAGAAGTCCAGCGCCACTACCTGACAGATTGATGTAACCACAATATGGCACTATTCATTAATAAATAATATCGTTCTTTAATAATAAAGTCCACCAAAAGGTTTTTTTTGCGGTGAGAACATCGGAGGAGACATCTTAATCAAAGACACTGCTTATCTCTAGGACTGAATTTTTTATGGATAAAATGATGAACTTAAAGTGAACTGTGACTGTAGTAGATGAGTGCTTTGTCAGCTTATCCTTCAAACCATGGGCATGTCTTCTTTACAGGACAGCACATCAAATGAGCAAAATCATTGTAATTATTTTTATATTACATTATTATATTGATGTTACATTGTATTATATTTGAGCTAAGAAAAAACTGATCTCCATCTTCAGTCCATGTTTTTTTCCCAGAAACCTCTACTCAAGAAAAATCTGGCAACCTCAGAGGCATGAACTACGTGCAGTTGATTTTAATAATCTGAATGCAGAGCCCAGAAAACTGACTTAAGCAGGTGCATAACCCGTCTCTGAATACGTGCAACTTTCCCAGCATAAATATTGATGTGATCTTTGAACTTAATTCGCTGATTCTAGGGCAAAGCTCTTAATTTTTATTCGTAGACAGCCGGCTTTTCATTAACATTAAACCAACTGGGAATCTAATGGTACATCAAGCATTTGCTTGTTCTTACACAAGTGTCTTTATTTAAAAAATTCACCTAATTTGTTCATAAATGTATTTCTTCATTACTGAACTTGCATTACATTTTTAGTCCTGAAAATGTTCACTTCACTCTATTTAGTCACATCCCGGGTTCAGTTTGTTTACATTTCGGAAATTAGAAATTAGAAGTATGTTAGAAAATTTCACAGACAGACGCAAACAAAAGTAATAACTGTGGGAGCATAATAGACCCAACAGTCCCACGCTCTTAACATACACACACACACACACACACACACACACAGACACACACACAGAGTCAAAGTGTTTATATAGTAAATGATATTATCACATAATATTAGAGTAGCGCTGGCTGATTTTCAGTCTCCGGCTCTGTGAGTCCACACGCTGCCGAAGACTGTGCCCTTTTACAGAGAAGAGAGAATTTATCATTGTCACACAGCTCCTGGACTCTTTGGCCTATTTTTGGAAGAAGAGCGGGGTGTTGAAGGAAAAATACCCAGTGGCACATCCCTGCATCTCTCTCCCTCCATCTTTATTTTTCTCTCTGTGTGTTTTTCTCCACTTTATTTATATATTATAAATAAAGTTCCTTTCTCTCTTCCCCCACCTCCATCTTTCCTCTCTTCTTCTGAGACATGTCCCACATCACCCGACTGCCCATGTCACCCACGGCCCTGTGGGGCTTTCTGATTGGCTGAGGCTCTGGTGCGAGACCGGGCCAGTGCAGGTGAGTGGGCGGCTGGTTCTGACCCGAGGGACCGCGACAGGCCGAGCTGACGAGTCTCGGCTCACGATGCCAAGATGGTGTGGTGGAAGGAAAGATCAGAAAAATCAGGCTGCTCTGTGCTCTCTTCTCTCCTGCCGTAATAATCACAAACATCCTCTATGCCATCATTCCATCTTGAAATGTGATTTCATTTTAAAATGAGATATTCCTGCAATGATTTTAATCACAAAATTAAACGCCTATTTGATGTAATCTATGTAATCAAACATCTACGTTTTAATTATATTTTTAAAATTTAATTATATTTACATTCATTAGCATTATCTAGAATTTCTGTAAATCACTAAAAGTCTTATTTACATTATTAAAAGTAAACAATCTTGAGTAATAAATTGTTTAAACCAAAAATAAGTAGTACGAAAATGGTCAGGCAACATCTGTACACCTTTACTCTCATTAAAAACGATCCCAAACAGTCCTGTATGAGTATCGTCAATTTCTCAGTGATTTATTTAACAGCAGCCAAACCTGTCAATATACACAGTTACCATAACAACCACTATTTGTTAAAAGTGTAAAAAAAAAAAGGAAACTGTGGTAACAATAAATATATTATTATCTGATTAATGATGGAACTGACAGGAAAGGTGTGTAATAAAGAGAGTGAAGAATTTAAAACTTAACTGCAAAATTTTCTCATTTACACAAAAAAAAGTGCACAGAAGTGAAGAGAGCCAATCATATTGCAGCTTTCATCATTCTGAAGCTAGTGGCCAGAAAAGTGTACAACGGTTTTTAGCAGAAGTTACAGTTACACCACTTTTGGCTTAAAAAAAACCACTGAAATTATATTTTAGCAAGTGAAAATATCTTGAATATAGATACATTTATTCACAGGATCACTTTTTGAGATGATTATTAACTAATATAATATTATTAAGTGTATTTTTCGAGCTTGAAACTCTCTTATTGTAATTACAAATAATTTTAATTATTTTAAGTGTTTATTTAAACTAAGCAAAATGATCTGCAAATATAACAAGTAAAAATCTCTAAATAGTTAAATTTTATGATTTTAAATAAACATAAATGTATTCAAGATATTTTCACTTTGACCAACAGAAGTGACCAAAATTTGGTTTGGTGGAAAATTTGGTTGAATTTTTAGCTTAAAAAAAAGATTGCAGAACTGTGTGAAAATTTTAAACATAGCTGCTTGTATACTGTTTACATAACTGGGCCATGTTTGCTATACCTGAGCCTTTTCTCTTTACTAAAACTCAAATATATTCAGCCTACGGTGTGTTTTGTGTGTACTGTAACCCATTTGTGTTTATTGTTGTGTGTTCATTGTTCATTGTGTCTTCATTGTTGTGTGTTGTAGCCCATTGGTGTGTGTTTTAACCCATTGTTGTGTGTTGTAGCTCTACTGGTGTGTATTGTTTGTGTGAGTTTAAGCTGTCCTTATCATTGTTTCCAGTTCCTCAATCCTGTGTATTCGACCCTAGCCTGTTTTGTTTGCAGTGTGATGGCAGATTTGCCTCTGTTTACGACGTCTGCCTGTGTTTTCACTCTGGGCATGGATCCTCGGCAAGATTTATGGATTAGCCCAAATAAAGAGACTTTGCTCATGCATTCTACTGGACTCTCATTCCTGTTTATTACAGGATCAATATCTGATGTTCTGTCTGAGATGTAAAGAGCCAAAGAAGCAGTCCATATTTCTTCATTTTACTCTTCATTCATTATCAGGGTAATCCAATGCAAATGTCAAACATAACATGACAAAATACAGAGTTGATTAATTTGACAGTAGTGCAGCTGCAAATCACAAGTTTATATTAATGCCCTTGTTCTAATCCATTACCATTTCAGTAGTCACAACCTACACAGGGACTTGAATGACGGACATGTGTAATCATCGATACGGTGATGTTTTCTGTTTTTATGTTTATTTAACATCTTTGTAATGAGTCTGTAGTGTCAGTGCTTTGTTTTCCGACATCTTCAGGACAGACAACATTAAATGTAAATATAAATGGATAAAAAGTATGATGTGTTGTTCTTTAATGACTGAAAATTTACAGTATCTGGAAAATTACTGTGTTGGAATAAGTGGAAAAAGACACTTCAGGATGTGCAGTTATAGGAAAATAATCAACTTTGGGATGGTAAGATTAATTCCACTTCATCACACCAATCTGTTGTTAATTATTTTCCTATTATTATTATTATTATTATTATTATTATTATTATATTTTGGATCTCCAGCTATTTGAATCCTGTGTTTTCTTCAGTATTGCCATATACGTTTCAGTGGTAATGCATTAGTCAAGGTCCTTCTCCCTTTATTTATTTTTCCAGCATCATCCATCAGCATGAAAGAAAGTGACACCTCGGACCATAACACATTCTCACACTATTCATAATCCAACATAAATCAAACAGACACATGACACAACTGCATTTATTTCTGTGTGAGTATACTCTGTATTTCCAATTTCACCAGCAGTGTAGTTTCACTGCTGCAGACATCGCTGTGCTATTCCCAAAAAAAAAAAAAAAAAAAAGAATGTCCATACTGAGATTTAACCAGATAAACAGATTATGTGGCTAAAAGCTCCAGCTGGCAGCTAAATATGGAAGCTCTACATCTGTGTTCTCGAGGCATACAGAATCGTCATGTGGAACCAGGACTAGACTTCATCACATGATAAAGTCGTACAGCTGAATTATTTAGCATCCGTGGGACAGCGTTGGCAAAGTTAGGCTGGAGAGGAAAGAGGAAATCTTAACCAAAACTTTATTAATCCAGCACTGACAGTGGTGCAGTCATATCCGCTGTCAGAGCTCATAAAACTCCACTAGATATTCTTAGCTACATTTCTGACCTCATACACAGATTTATAATACACACCAATGGGCTACATTTCACACCAGTCAGTTACAATACACTCTAATGGGTTTCAACACACACCAGTGGGATAACAATACACATCAGTGGGTTTACAATACACACCAATGTGTTAGAACACACACCAGTGGGTTTACAATACACACCAATGGGTTACAATAAACACCTGTGGGTTAACAATACACATCAGTTGGTTTACAATACACACCAGTGGGTTAGAACACACACCAGTGGGATTACAATACACACCAATGGGTTACAATACACACCAATGAGTTATAGTACACACCAGTGGACTACAATACACACCAATGGGTTACAATACACTCCAGTGGGTTTACAACACACACCAGTGGGTTAACAATACACATCAGTGGGTTTACAATACACACCAATGTGTTAGAACACATATCAGTGGGTTTACAATACACACCAATGAGTCACAGTACACACCAATGAGTTATATTACACACCAGTGGACTACAATATACACCAATGGGTTTACAGTACTACACAGGCAAATGGGTTACAGTACACACCAGTGAGTTACAATACACACCAGTGGATTCCAAAACACACAAGTGTGTTTACAGTGCACGTGTATTGGCATCCCTCTACTCTGTCCATCAGTGGGATCTCAAGGGATGTGTGTGTGTGTGTGTGTGTGAGTGTTTTGCTGGTATGAGTGGATCAGCTACAGCAGTGTCCTTTTATCATGTTGTTTTTAGGGTTTTAAACACAAAAAAACAAACCAGCCTCAAAAATCAGTGAAGGCTAGAGGATGAAAGCTGAAATGGATGAAAAAAAAAAAAAAAAAACCCAACAGGGCAGGAGGATTTGATAAAGCACACTAAAAGTGTACAGACAGTAAGACAACAAGGCGTGGTCAGGATGCAGCTGGGTGAGCAGTGAGGTAATCCAGGGGGCAGAAGACCGACTTATGGTTATGTAACAGATCCACTGGTGGATCCGTGGTTTGTGAAAAGGCCTTAGAATGAGGATCTCAGTTCTCTACAGCATATAACACAGCTCTGTGGCTTTTTGTCTTGTTTTAGACACACAGTATCTGATTTCCTTACAGTAGTTTTAATTGATTAAAGTTGGATGGTATCAAGTGTCTTGCATCATGTTATCCAGGCTTAATATTGATTATCAGTAATAGGACATTTTTCTGTGGCCTCCTTTTCAGTGCACTGTACAAGTAAATGCTTTCTCTTGCTAGATCTGTATTAGGAACGATTTTAAAACCCCAGCCAAATGTCTTGAAAATGTCAGTAAAGAAGTAGACTATATTTTGTGCAAAAATGCTGTACTTTTTTCATGTTTTTTGGTGCTTATTGATGCCATGTGCTGCTAGCAACAAACTCCTCATCCTGAGTTTTATGTTTAAGATGTCATGGCATTTAAATAGTATCTTTAATAGAGAGCATAAGGATGGCTGACCTGAGCACACAAAGCAGTATCGGCGAGCACATGGTGCCATGAATGAAATCTTGAACAATGAGCAAAGTGTGAAGGAAGTGGATGTGTCTCAGTGCTTGCAGAAGTGAAGAGCTCTCTCTCTTAGTTTCTCTGTTCGCTCACTTTACTGCTCCATGCTCCCAGACGCCTTTGTGTGTGCGCAGTTCACAGCACCTTGCACACACAAAGCCCATGTCTGTGTGCTCAGGTTGGTCATCTTCACACTCTCTATTATATCTCTACCTCAGTACTATAAGATCCTTTAACATTTAAATCTTTAACCTTGAAAGGTCCAGAGAAAGACATTTTTAGTGAGACTTTTCAGCAACCTTGATGCGTAAATGAGTTAAAGATTCAGCGGGGAGTCGTCTGGGCTCACTTGTCATCTTCGATGCGTCCAATATGGCCACTGGGTTGGAGACGCAGGAGTGCACATTTCAGAGGCATGTCACCGAGACGAAGTCCAGATCTGTCCTCTCTCTCTCTCTCTCTCTCTCTCTCACACACACACACAACCTTTCTCTCTCTTTCTATCTCATGTCACTTTTTTCCACCTTGGGTTCGATCGAGCCAAACACACTCTCTTGGCAGATCAATCATTTCTAAACAGGCGAAGCTTTTGCTCAGGAGTGGATGGATTTCTTATTGTTGAAAGATGGAAGAAGACGGACAAATGCATGAGCATTAGCATGAGCAACTGCACCATTTTTTTCAGGACACTGCAGCAGAAAGCCATTAGGGTTGTTTCAGAGGCCTGACGATTTAGAAATCAATTGTTTGTTCGTTTTTTTTGTGTTCAGCATTGTTGCTTTGTCAGTTCATTCTGAAATCCTGCTGCCTGCAAACATGGCTCTGCATTATTTAATAGCACACTTATGCTATAATGATACCCGGTGAGACCATATGCAGGGACAGAACTGTGAAAAATGGAAATATATAATTCAGTGCATGCTGTAGTATTTATTGAACCGAAATTCACTTGCTCACCAGCAGAGGGCAGTGTGCATCATGCAATCGAACACTGCTGTTAAAAAAGCCACTAAATCTCCTACAAATGGAGAAGAGAAGCTGATAATCAAAACCTTTTACATAAACACCGTCCATGTTTCATCATAGACTGGCATAACCAAGCTAACGCTAATAGAGATGTCAGTGCAGCAGACAGTGCATTAGCTCTGGCCATGACTCAAGAGTGCATAAGTGGAAACCCAGTTAAAGGCTAACGCCCTTGAGCTTAGCACTTAACCCCATTCTTCTTCTCCACAGCTGGTTAATATCAGCTATTTTAAATAAAAACAAGAATGCAAATATCTACATACGCACTTGCTCAGATATAACTATTAATTTAACGGTTATTTCACAGCGCTCCGCTTGGCGACAGTCCATTTCCTCGGACTAATGTTTGCGGCCCCGTTGCTTGAGTGGTTTATGAGGAAGTCAGACCTGTAATATGAGCCCTCAATCTTTCTGAGGAGAAACCCGAAGCCTAAATCAGTGTCTAAATGATTGCTATTTCAAAAACCCGATCATTTTCTGGTTCACAGCAAGCATGGCTGATTGGAATCAAGTTTTTTCCCCCTGCTCCTGTTTATGTGTCACTAACCATCACTCTGGATCCTCTATAAAATCCCCCTGCATTCAGAAGTGTGTTTCTTACATTTCAATTTTAAAACACACAATTCCTTAGTATTTCTGTATAAAATGATTTGGATGTGGGGCTACATGTGAGCCCAGTTTGTGATTTTACAAAATAGCCTAAACCTGTGATGGCCTGAGATGCAAATTATTACATGATAACGTGGTGTTTGAAATTCTTTTTAGCTACATAACATGTTTGCCAGGATAGCTGTATAGCTAGATAGCTAAATGTGTTATGGTATATTTTGGTAGGTTTAGCACTAGGTGGGCTAATTTCTAATATCTAGCTAACCAGCCATGTGCTAGTATTACTAAATCATAGTAATAGTTGATTAACTGAACTTCGGTGGAAAGTGGTAGAATTTGGATGGCAGAACAATATTAGAGTGTTTTTCCCCCCTAATTTGCATAATCATACATATTCATAGAACCTTCCTTTCTTTATAAGGGTAAAGGTGTAGAGACGTTCCTCATCCATGTGACAGTTTCTTGGTAAATAAACAAACAGTCCCAATTTATTATTCAGCCCAGATTACCTTTAATAGTTTAAAATTACTCCTTCAGGGCTACTTTGGACATTGATGGTCCGACCTGACCACATGATAATACATTTTGTACACGCTAAGCTCTGGGATTTCTAATGCATGGCTAGTCAAGCATGCACGACATCGTAGTGAGGATGCACACACTTTTATCACTGTCTCTGTGCCTCTGAATAATAAACAGCCGTGTTATCCTAAAGAAGAGCCAGCTCTTTTGGAATGCTTTTGGTTAGCTGACCGAGACCCCTGGAGGGGAGATGTACCTCCTGATATCTCTCCCTCCCTCCCATCTGCTTCCTCCTTCACTTTCTGCCATGGTTGCCCCTCTCCGGCTGTGAGTAATGGCTCAGGTAGCAAACAGTGTCAACCTGTCTCTCCATCTTCCCTCCTCCTCCTCCTCCAGAGAGTGATAAGCAAATGTGCCATTCTGCTTGCACCAAATCAGAGGAGCCAGAAGGCATGGATCAATATCGAAATGATATTCTGTTGTCTTCACATTGCTGCATGTGCTGCCGTGTGTGTGTGTGTGTGTGTGTGTGTGTGTGCGTGAGTCATAGGTAGATGATACGGATATGAACCATGTACTCATCATATTCTGGTGTCCTTTGTGGCCAGGTGATGTGACCTTTCAGCTGAGAGCCTTCCGGAGGAGCCGGCATTTATCAGACGAGATAACACTCTGCCATCCTCCCAGCTGGAAGGTGTCTAGGGAGCGTCTTGGAGGGAAAAAAGGGCCCCAAAACATCTCACTGAGCTTCCACAAACACAGCATGACAACGAAGATCCATCCAGTTTGAAGATTCAATCAATAAGAAGACAGGTTACTTAAGATCTTCTGCTACAGGAGAGGAACTCTTCTCATGGATCTAAAGTTGTGGACGTGAAGATTCTTCTCTAGAATGACTTCTGTTGAATTTTAAGAAGAATTGTATTCCAGCACTTGTATTCCAAAATACACCTTAAGATGAGTCTTTACTATGACTTGAGTCATTTGAATCAGCTCAGTTAAATGATTCATTTCGATTTCACCACAAATTCTTTCAGTTTCATCGTTTGCCCAAATGTGCAGTCTAATGATGACACCATCTAACTGACTCACTGGATTCACTGAATCAACTGATTTGCTGAAAATGGGAGGTACGAATCTCAGTCATGACTGAAAGATTCACTGATTCAAACAACTGACCTGCTGAACGAGAGAGGACCGAATCTCGGCACTCTCGCCACATAAAAGCACTTGACGTAACAAAGTCATGACTTAAATATTTGCTGATCAACACACTGACCAAATGAGCCTGAACTGACTCACTGAACACACTGACTCAACTGATTCACTATGAATCAGTTGCCAGTAAGACTCACACAATTCTCAGATGTTTTAAACACTGTAGACAGATCAACATATATAACATAAATACAGTAAAATCTCTGTTTGATAATCTTGAAGTTGGTTATGGATGTGTACGGAAATGGATTGCTTTGGCTTCTAAGTTTCAGTTTTGTAACTGTGAAGCCGGTCAGCCACAAGTGAAGAAAGGAATGAGTCAGTGCATGGCAGTGACCTTTAATGATTCATTCACCTTAGTGACTCATTCAAAAAAGATTGACTCACTTGCGAATGAATCTTCTACTATGGAAGTGGAGACCCTTTATAATAACTTTCAGGTTGGAAGGCACGTATCCCAGCACATTCTTATGGATGAAAAACATCTCTTCAAGCTCATATGAACACTTCATGACACTTCATGACAACCTGTAAGAAGACATGTATTCCGTCATATTCCTACTAACATCTCAGCAAGCTTACACAAACACACCATGCCACTGAAGATCAAGATACCACTGGAATGAAGGTCGCTTTCCATTATCTCATCAAGCTTCCACAAACACAAATTGCCACCAAAGGTCATTTATTCAAACAAAGGCTTGCTTGTTGTTGCTGATCTATAAGAAGACAGGAACGCTAATGTATCACAAAATATCTCAGCAGGCACCATGCCACTGAAAATCCTCAGTCACTGGGGTGGAGATCCTCCCATTAGATCTATTACAAGACATGTCTTCCAAAATATTCCTACTAACACAAAACATTTCATGCTGCTTAATATCCTCTGCCAGTGGAGTGGAACTCGCCTATTTGAACTGAGATCACTGAGACTGAAGATCAAAGTAACACTGATGTGAAGATCCCCCTTTGGAGCAAATTCCACAAATACACCAAAAATCCAGAGGATTTCCATTGGATCTATAAGAAAACATCTCAGCATACACCATGCCACTGAAAATCCTCAGCCACTAGGGTGGGTTCCTTCTTTGGAACCAAATACCAGTGATCTGGTAGAAGACACATATTCCAGCACATTCCTATGGAGGACAAACATCTCTTCAAAAGTGTCTACAAATACACGATGACCCTTTGAATTATTTCCGCTTGATCTGTAAGGAAGCGTGTATTCCAACATATTCCTGCTAAACCCAAACATCTCAGTGAGGTTACACAAACACCAAAAATCCATTCAAAGGATTTCCATTGGAGCTATACAGTACAAAGAGATGAAATTTAACTTGCAAAAGGATGCATTTCCAAAAGAATATACAGATTCTGAACCACAGTAGCTTTGGAGCCTTTGAATCCATGGCCCAGGGATTTGTAAGCTGATTACGTCAAGCCATGTATGTCTTGTCAGAGTTTCTAGGTTAGGAACGAATACACAAAAGAGTCTAATCAGGAGGTGAGGTGCAATCACTTGTCCAAAAAGAGCGTCGGAATGACAGCTCAAATCTCAACACCTTGGCTCAGCTCTTCCTGAATTCATGGAAATGGAAGCCTCTTTTCATAGGCTTGTCATAGTTGGATGAATTTTTGTCACTGAATCGTTAGGGACCCCACCTCTGGTTTTCTGGTTTTTC
This sequence comes from Pangasianodon gigas, assembly GCA_022758105.1. NCBI lineage: Eukaryota > Metazoa > Chordata > Actinopteri > Siluriformes > Pangasiidae > Pangasianodon > Pangasianodon gigas. The sequence goes on along the minus strand of CM040474.1, from coordinate 1,823,419 downwards.
CAGCTCCAATTGAAAACTCTTTTTTTTTTCTCATGGATGTGGAACTGAACTGAACTTGTCTCAGAGCCTTTTTTTGTGTGTGTGGTTGAGGAAATCTCTACCTAAGAAGCCTCGTCTTCCTGATAAGCTCTCATTTTCATTTCCATCAAATCGGAGACGGGAGAGAGAGAGAAAAGCCCATTCTGTCCCTAATTTCCATGTGTGGTTGATCTGTGGATTACATTCTGGCAGACGTGGCAGCTATTGGAGAGCAGATGGTGTTGTTTTGTGTGCCATTCTAAGCTTCTCCTATTAAAGAGACCAAAGCAAGGATTACCTCTCCGATGAGGAATATTATTACAATCATAGGGTTTTTTTTCTTTAAAAGTGAAGCACTCTTATTCTGTCTGGCTACTGTCAAAGTGTTTCGCTTTGATGATGAAAAGAAATGAAACCTCTCTGCAAGGTCACCGAGGAAAAAAAAAGAAAAGAGAAGCCGGAAACTTCTCAAGATAAAAAAGAGAGAGAGAGAGAGAGTCAAGCCCTTAATGTGAAGCACACACAAATGAACCCACTGTGGATTTGCCATTCATCAGGCCAAATAAAGTGGGCAGGATGAATTCTTTGAAAATTTCTTCTACTTTTTTCCCTTTGTTTGTTAAGCTTGGAGGAAAAGGACGATGGATATGAGGTGAAGGCCATTGAAGACATTCCTTCATCAGTTAATTTTAAAATATATTCTGGAAATATTTGCCAGGCGTAATAGCCTAGCTTCTCCAAACCAGCAGAGTTTGAAGCCTTTGAGCTTTAAGTGCCTCAAACACTGAATTTAAAAAAAAAAGAAACTTAAATGGACCGTGTTCCCACTAATTAATAAGCACATCCTGTGCCTTGATGTTTTCAGAACTTTTACTGAATCATTTATCCAAACAGTTTATATTATTGCAATGGCACATTTTTCACACACTTTCAGTAACCACTTAATCCTGGTCAGGGTCTCGGTATTGGTAAATCCTGAACCAATCCCGGGAACACTGGGCATGAGTCAGGAATACACCCTGTATAGGGCGCCAGTCCATTGTAGGTCACCACACACACATTCACACCTATGGCCAAGCTACATATCTCAGCCAATCCACATGCTGGCATGTTTTTTGAGGTGGGAGGAAACTGGAGAAGCAGGAGGAAACCCACATGGACACGAACGGACAGCAACCCAAACTAAGGATCGAACCGGGAATGCTAGGCCACTGTGCCGAATGGTTAGTCTGAATAAGGCAACAAACCTCAGCCTTTCTTCTCGCTTCTTCATACCATTCTGTGTTCATTCTGGTCATGCTTTTGTGCTTATACTCTGAAGACAGCTGTGCTAGAACATTCCAGCTACTCCTGTTATAAACAATATATCCAGTATATTTTCACAGATTCACTTATTTTCCCCAGCAAGATTGATTTTCTATGCTGCTAAACATCTGTGTGTCTACTGGCAGCACTAAGCCCAATCTAGCCAGCTTCCTTCTCCAGGGCCAACATCTCTTCCGTAGCTTTATTCAGAGCAGCGCTGCTCTCTTTACGCTGAGATATTAAAGGTTAAGTGCGAGTCTCTGCTAGCTAGAGAAAGGCAGAATCATTCTGTGCCTCATAACTTGGCGTCTCTTCATTGCGCTCGGTTGGGCGCTCTTGACCCCGGTGAGACACCCAGGCTCAAGGTTAAACAGCGAACGCTTGTGTTTTTCCCACCTTTGTAACAGGATGAGAGTGGAGGTGCAGTGCAGTAATGTGTTTAGTTGCTGCAGTTGTTCTGGGTGGATGATAGAGGTTTTTTGTGTGTGTGTGTGTGTGTGTGTGTGTGGTGGATGATGGATGTAGAGAAGGTAAAAGGAGCACTGCAGAGCACGTTTAGTCCCTCAGAGACCCTGAAGTGGGACAGTGAGTGGGAGGAGGCAATGCGATGGCCTGATGGATGACACACAGAGCGCTGGACAGACCGTGACAGTGATGGAGGGGGAGAAACGAGCGACGCCAGACTCACATATGAATATGTGTGTGTGTGTGCGTGTGTGTAAAACAGTGTGTATAGCTATAAAGTGTACTTTAGGGTTTGGTGCATTGCTGTATGTTTGAGATATTTGTCAGGTGTGTGTTTGTTCTTATAGGTTTCTCTCTCTGTGTGTGATAAAATCTCACACAGTGATAATTACTAGTTAATCTTATCTCATACCTGGATGAAGGAAGGCCGGTTAATACTTCTGTGTTTGTGTAACAATGCGGAGAGGGGGATTATGGGTAGGTAAACAGCAGCCCTGCACCCACAAACCAATCAGAAGTCTTGTTATTCAGTCTCGGAACCAATTAGATCTCTCAAAAGCAACATAGTTGATGTAAAAGCCATCAGAACATGTGCATGGTGAACAAAGAACATGTGTATACACTCTTCAGATTAAAAATGTAGAAAAGTGTGTATATTATCTTATTATCTTATTTTTCAATAAACTTTATGTTGGGTCTCTCTCTCTCTCTCTCTCTTTCTTTTAAATCTCTCACAAACATTTTCCTAATGTGTTTTTTGTCTCTTTTTGACTAGAACTGAATTTTAATTGTGCTGAAAAAATGCTATAAAACATGCTGAGGAATGCTTCAATTATACATTTATATTCATTCATGCATTCATCTTTAGTAAGCGCTTTATCCTGGTCAGGATGGTGGTGGATAAGGAGTGTATTCTCGGAATGTTGGGCATGAGGCGTGACTCTATCCTGGGAATATTGGCTGGTTCATCACAGTGCACCACATGCTCATTCACACCTAGAGACAATTTAGCAAAGGCAGTCCACCTCTGCATGTTTCTGGGAGGAGGGAGGAAACCAAAGAACCAGGAGTAAACCCACACAGGACACAGAAAGAACATATGAACCTCCACCCAGTCAGTAACCCGATGCTGCAGCATGCCACCTGCTGCACCACTGTGCCATCTTGTAATAACTTTTTGATCCCAGAAATGAACCATGACTATATTTTATTCCAAAAGTTTCAACATTTGTGCTGAAAGAAATAATATAGATATGAAACATGGAATGAGGATGAGAAAGCTTCAATTATACATTTACAAAAAAAATCAGAGGCATGCAAAATAGGTTCGAGTTGTTGGTTGGTTGGTGATAATGGATTGGCCCGTATTCAACACCTCGGCCTGTATTTTGACCCCTGCTACTGATATTGATGATGAATCATTAATATAAACCCTTAATATAACTATGCATATGGATCCACTGCGCTCTCCCGGGTCCTCCGTGTTACAGCAGCCTGTGTATGTGTGTGTGTTGGTGCGTGTATGTGTGTGTTGGAGTGTGTGTGTGTGTGGATATGTGCGAAGGGCATCAGAAAACAACTTTTTATTATGTTTTGATTGATGCAGCCATTCAGGCTAAAAGCATGCTGGGAAGCCTTGGGGAACCAGAGGCAGCAGGCCATCGCTACACAATGTAAATCGATGTAAGAGCGCCCGTTAGAGCTCCAAATCGTTCACACATGCACAGAACATTCCTGCTATTTTGAGCCGTATTTGTTCATGCGCTTCAGACATCGCTCCGAGAGATCTTCAATCTCATATAAATAGGAAAATCTCGCAGTTGTTATTGACGAGGAAAGTAAAAATCGCCGCTTCTCCAGTCCTGTGCCCTTTGTATCTGTTGCTAGGACACCAGTAACCTTTCACTGTGCATTTTTTTCTTTCTTTTTTTTTAATACATTATCATGTTACCAAATACATCAACCGTCATGTTTTCTGTTTGAGTCCAGTGTTTGACAATTTTTAAAGGGAAACTTTGGACAAAATAAAAAATGTAACCATGAGTCATCTCTAAATCTTATTGTGCCATCTACTTTAGGCTTCTGATCTGTTTATTATCTTCTTTCTTTATTATAGCATTACTGATTTTATTTCCTCAAACAACAGAATGAGGTAAAAATGGAGTCTTGGTGACTTTGCCTGTGGCATAGATCTTGTTCCCAAAGGGCTGGTTTGAGTATTTCAGAAAATCTCCTGGGATTTTCACACACGACAGTCTCTAGAGTTTACACAGAATGGTGTGAAAAACAAAAAACATCCAGTTCTGTGGTCAAAAACGCCTTGTTGATGAGAGAGGTCAGAGAACAGGTTCAAGCTGACAGGATGGCTATGGTAATGCAAACAACCACTCTTTACAGCCGTGGTGAGCAGAAAAGCATCTCAGAACATGTCGAACCTTAAGGTACAACAGCAGAAGACCACACCGGGTTCCACTCTTTCAGCCAAGAACAGGAATCTGGGGGTACAATGGGCAATGGCTCACCAATGGTGGGTAGTTTTGGAGGTTTTCAGTGTGACGGGTTTGTCAACACTGCTAACTGCTTTATTCATTACTAATCACTAATTACTAATGCCTAGTGGCAGAGGCATAAAAAAGATAGGTCAGGGTTCTCTAAAGTTATGTAAACCCTCTCTTGTAGGATGTTCCATAAAAGAAACAAAAAAATCTCTTTGAGAATCATAGATTTAACAATGAAGGCCAGAGGTTGGGTTCTCCCTGTTAAATCTCAGTTCCTCTTGAGGTTTCTACTCCCTTGGCTCCAATCTCCGGATTTGTTCTTGCCGTTGGTACATCCTTTACTTGCACAACGATGTCTGTAAAGCCGCTTCTGGGAAAATGTGTACTGTAAAATTCCATGATGAACAGCGCTGATATAATCACACTGTATGAAACGTAGATCTGTAAAGCTGCACATCAATACACACCTGCGGTGCATGAACAGAGAGCTCGTAATCAAAGGCTACTAGATGAAGCGCTTTGTTCTCACACACATCATATTTTATGCATCCTCAAATTTAACATTTTTTTAGACTAAATATTTCCTCCAATGCTAGCTGACATTAGTGCATAATTGGCGGCCGTACAGGTTATCGGCATGTCAGATGGACATGTCTACACTTCACCCACTCACGTCTTTGAGCTCTGCATGGGTACGCGATCCGGTGTGTGACCACCACCACCACCTCCACCACCTCCGCCCGGCCTTGCGTATCCATCAATCTGCCTCCTTCCCAACGAGATTAGAGCCCGACTTTGATCTCTCGCCTCCCGAGGTTTCAGGCCCACTTTGATGTGTTCTCTTCTAGTTAACGACGGAGGCGATAGTAGATGACAGCAACCCTTCCGGGTGATGGGGAATGAGAGAGTGAGAGAGAGGTGAGGAGCGAGGGAATGAGAAGACGTGGATGAGAAATACTCTCCAGAGTGATATAAAGCAGGACATCGGGACAGATTGATAGGTGCTCCTCTCTGGTTTCGTCGAGAACCCCCCCCCCCCCCCCCCCCCCCCCCCCCCC
>CM040474.1:1784295-1817975 GCA_022758105.1 Pangasianodon gigas | reverse complement strand
TCTTTCTGAGTCCCTCTTTTCTCGCTTCTTGCCTCTTGCTGTGGCTTTCTGTGGGTGAATATATCCAGGTTATTAAGCCATATGTTACCCTGAATACAATGCAACAAAGATGTAATTAAACCCATAACATTTCATAGAATTGATCATATTCACCATCTATAATATGTCGAATTCCATTTTTAACCCACAAACACCATTACAGATTAAAGACTTGGCCCTCAATGCTGACTAAATTCTCAGATCTGCTGGTACAGTCACCCAAACAGGTGTGATTTTGAAAATGATTCATGGTGCACAGAGCACACCAGAAGGCAAAATCGAACGCTGTTGAGCGCTGTGGCTAAGAACTAGCAGAGCGAACTGAACACACATGCGGCTGCCGGCCAATTTCTCTCTGTACAATATGTCCGAGTCCAACAGATATGCTGTGCTGCTGGCCAAAAAAAAAAAAAAAACGGTGTAGGAAACTGCTCCGCTCCTGGGATCTTCTCTCCTCACAGCTTTCTGAACAAAGCTTCAAGCTGCATCATTTAGCAAGAATAATAAAATCTAATAAAAATCTACATTCCACCCTTTTCTCCGTTCCCAGGCATCCGTCTGCTTTTGCGACTAATTACATTCACTGTGCATGTCCGCCTCGCAAATAATGCAATTTTTTTCTGATACATTTTAATGGTGTTGTTTTATCAAGGGAATTTGTGGGTATTACTAAAATGGCTCATTCTGTCACTTTTTGTGGCATGGACCATGTCTAATGAGCTATTTTGCCAAGGGAGGAGCGATGGAAATTGTCGAGAATGGCGGAGGTATGACAGTCAGTGTTTCATTTTGTTCTATCCAGCATGACGTACCTTGTCACACATAAACCTTAGAACAATGGTGACGTTTTAAAAGCATTGGATACAATAGGAAATCCAGCGAAGCTAAAGACGTGACACATTCTATTTCGTTTAAGAAATGCCCAAACAAAAGTTGAACAGCATGAGAGACTGGGCGACGAATTCTTATTCCAATGGTGCAATGCCTAAGAGTGAGAGCGACCGGTGTAAGTTATAGAAGTCGATGAAAGACTGAGGCTTTAGCAAAAGGCCTCCGACTGAAGCAAGTGGGTTCATTACAGAGATTGATGGGGAAACTCACATCTGACAAAAGAGAAGTGCAGACACATACTTCACAAAGGCTGCGGTTAAACCCGGCTCAAACCAGACCGGTCATTCAAGTTCCTGGAGAATCCCAATGGGTCAGTAGTACATTCTCAGGGAGGGTGATCACATTTTCAAAAGGAGTTGCACATGCCAACTTGTATCGAAATGTACAAAGAGTTAAGGTTAGGGTAAAACTGAATTCTGAGAGTTCATTCAGTTTGAAACATCTGAATAGTTAACGGTTTTTAGACTGATAGTGCTCTTACTCCCTGACCTAGGCAACCAGTATGAGGATGTATTTATTGATAAACACTTCAAAGCACTTCTGTAAGTCACTCTGGATAAATGCATCTGCCAAATGCCATAAATGTAAATGAAGGGGTTAAAACTGGCTGAAACTGGACTGTTCATTCAAAGTACTGGAGAATCCTAAAGTGATGCTTAGCCAGCATGGTCACATTTAAAAGTCTTTGCATGAGCTGGATCAAAATACAGTATCTGAATGGTAAAGGTTATGGTAAGAGTTTTATCTGAAATCAGAGGGATAATTCAAGTTTGCTGAGAATCCCAAAGGATTTGAAAGAGTTCAATTGAGTCTTGGACTGAGGTCCAGTCTGGCATTTGTACTTGGACTTGTCTCAGTCTCAGGGATTGGTCATGCTAAATATGGTCTTGGTCTCAACTGATATTTTGCAAAAAATAATCTTTTCTTTTCTCATGCACAAGTAATTGGACAAGATGTAATTCCTTCTTCTAGAAAATATAGCCTAATGATTGGTGCAATGTGTGAATATGAAGCCAGCTATATGCAGTAAAGGTGTGGCCTTGAAAAGGAGCTGATGGTTTTCAGTCTCGATCTTGGCTTAGACTCACTTTCATGTGGACTTAGTCATTACTTGGCCTTTACCCCTTATGACTTGGTCTTGACTTGAACTTGGTTAGTCCTGGAGTTGGACAGTGGCGGCCTTGACTATAGCCTGAATGGTTATGATTAAGGAAAGGGTTAAACCTGAAAGTCTTCAAGATGAAGAGTGAACATAGTTCTCACACACAATATATTTTATGCATTCACAAATTCGAAGCTTTTTTGAGAATCCCAAATGTTTCCCAAACATCTGAATGTTTAAATGTAGGGTAAAGGTTAAACCTGGTTCACAGTGAACCTGTTCTCAGAGAATCGCAAAGGGTCAGTGGTGCATTCTTGGCCATGTCAAGGTCATGTTTTAAAGAATTCGCATGAGCCAACTTGTATCGAAACATCTGAACGGTTCAAGTTAGAGCAAGGGTTAGCTCAGGGGTATTCAACTAATATTTGTAGGTTCAGCTAGATAAAAATCCTTGTTTACAAAGGTCTGGATAATCAACTAACACTACCGCATGGCAACAACACTCACATTTTAATACCTAACCATTAGTGATTAGTTTATGGCTATAAATAGAACATCACTTCAAAGTGGTTACATCAAATAGAAACATCTTTTCTCTTGAATAAATGTATAATTCTCAGTCCAATCATCTTTAAACATTGTTTTCGTCTTCGAAGATGTCATCACTTCACTAATCAGACAAAGAGTGAAAGAAATTAAAATCTAAAAGCCTGTGCAAATTCTTTCCTTTCTCTGTGATCTTCCTTCAGCTAGATAATTTTTTATAAATGCACATGATTAGCCACAACAGAGAATCAGAAACTGTAATGGTTCCTGTTTAGAAAACTAGAGTCCCTGAACTACAGCCAGGTTTTAAAATTGATCGGTTCTGCTACAGTATTTTTCAAGCCCTCGGTTCAGTCCGCTGAAATATATTGCTGGCTCTGCATCCAGTCCGTGGTTCTCCAGTTGACCCCTGGGTTAGGAGATAGTGGTTATCTTTTCCTACGAGCTCCTTCTTGTTAGGACAACAAACCAAATTGGGGTCAGGTTTATCTCAAGCAATGCATGCTAATGACATTTCCAGCATCTCTAAGTAAGACCTGATTTGCTTGATCCTCCGGTGGACAAAAGTTTTGCATGAGACAATTTGTATTGTAACCTACAAACGGGAAGTGTATGGGTTGAAATCAGAATGTTCATTCAAATTCTTTGAGAATTCAAAGGGTCAGTGGTGCATTCTCTCTGCCAGCATAAAGCTAACTTGTATAGAAACTTACAAATAATTAGAATAGTGCAAGGGGTAGGTGGTACTGGTTATAATCTTTTGTTTCAAGCCCCTTCTTTTTTAGGACAAAAGGCCAAATTGTGGTCAAATTTGTTCTCAAACAATGCATGCTCCTCTAAGCTTGCTCCTACTGTGAGCAAACCTTTTGCAGGTCCTGTTCAGACCTCTAAGCAATGCACTTCTTCCAAAGCTAAGACTTTTGTGCAACTCTGTCCTTTCAGTAATCACGTGCATGCTCTCAAAGCCCATTAGCATGTTTTAGAGACAAAGACTCGCACGTTAAGCACTTCCATCTCCCAGCTACAGATGAGATTATTAATAGGTTGCTGGCTTGGTTAAAAGAGGCTCTTCAGTTGAATCAATGGAGCACTTGAAGGGGACGCTTTGCAAGTGGACCTGATGGTCAAGCCCTCATTGTTCAACCTAAAGGGTCTGGATTCTTTAAGCCCTGTAATACCATCTGAAGCTATTTTGTTTAAAACCATGCCAGCCATAAGAGACAAGGAAACAAGAATGTGTTTTAGCATGAACCCAATTCAGCAATATTTCATTGACCTAAACTGGAGCAGGATGTTTTTAGAGAAGTACCAGAATTTGAAATGGAATAAAATCTAAGTTCAGCCTAATGGAATAAATGTTTTCAAAGGCATATATCCGCTAGAAAGAGGCCATTTCTGCAAGGCATCGCTAATGGACTTCGCTTTTAGACACGAATGTAGGTTCATACTTACGGACACAAGGGAGCTTCTTCACTCACCAGGGAGACATCACATGTATCTCCTAAGTAGTCCATAATCTGTATTCATCTTTCCCCCCCTCCTGTCCATTGAATAATGGATTTATGAATCAGCTCTGTCAGAGCCGGAGTGACCTCAGAGGCCACGGTCTCTCCGGGGGTTGTTTCGCCGAGCGGCCTGAGGGGGCCGGAAATCATATATTCTAAAGTGCGTGTCTGGAGGAGCATAAATTATTCTGATCATTTTGTGAGGAATGAAAGCAGCAGGTGAAATGAAAAACTGCCGAGGTGACGGAAAACGCGCTGGACCTGATGATCTTTCATTTTCTTTTCAACCTGAGTAAACATAAAGTCATAAGGCAGGCATATTAAAAAAAAAAAAGATCTGGCAACCACTTCACATTTTCAATGATAATCCAGAGCAAGTGATGACAGCATGGATGCATTGTGGGATGAGCGTGAAATGCGGAAGATGAGGGGTTCTGAAAGGAAATCGATCGCCGTCTACTCTCCCGGTGAATGGAACACACAGCATATGGCCCAGGGCAAAATAAATGCTCCTCTTGACCCTTTTATCTGGGGAAACAACCTCCATCTTACGGTCCGTTGGAGAAAGATGTTAACACTTCCGATGGTGATTGTTTTGAAGAACGCTTTCATGTTGAGAGGAGAACGTGTTTGCTTAATGAGGCCTGAGAAAGTTCAGTAGTTCAAATAAAAGGACTACGAGCCTCAGATTTGTCTTTCCATTGATTTTTAGCCTCTTATACTTTCACATGGATGCACAGGATTGTAAACAAAAGGCCATCACTGAAATCGGAGGAGTCGCTATATGATGCTTCCTCGTAGATCAAATGGGTTTCTCTTTAGTGAAACTCTCCAAATTCTCCAGGCCCCCTCTTGTTGGTTCTTTCAGCAGTCCCCCACTGCAGACTCCAAATTCTCTCAAATCTTTTAAGACACAGGAAGATCTGGGAATACCAAGGACTATCTGAGAATCCATAGAGCTGCTTTCACATATGCAGTGTTAATATTTGAAAGAGAATCCTGATGTGTCAACTCAGCTGCAGGAAGTGAATCAATGTACTTTGGGTAGAGCTGCAGAAATGCAATACGTTCTTGAGATTTGGACTGATGAACAAAGAGTAAATTAAATGCTGGAAGCGACACACAAAATGTTTTAAATGAGTTATTTGTAAGCGCTGATTCCATGTTCTCTGTGCTTGGGTGATTTTTGCAAGTGCTTGGTAAAGGGTTCCCTACCTTCTTCCATCACCGTATTTCTAACCAATGACTGAAAGAGTTTTTTAACCAGTGACTGAAAGGACGTTTTCAGCCCCTCAATCAACTCTTTTTTGCTTGTTGCTTTGTTTAATTACATGCAGTACGAAGACAAACGAAACCAAGTGGCAAACGAATCAAACATGTCTTCTTCTTCTCAGTCCTGCTGTGGAGTTTTTCTTCCCAGTATCATGAATGAGGTAGAGTTAATTTAAAAATAGTAAAAGTACTTTTGCCCTGTGTCAAATTGTTCACAATGCAGTGAAAAGGGGAAAAAAAGCCATTCAACTGAGAGGTGTGTAAAATTAAGAGATTAATGTTCCACATCTGTAACAATGCAGGAAAAAAGCATAGTGGTCCACATTAATTAGAGTAATCCATCAAATGCGTCGGCCATGACGCTGCCTAATGATTGCTTTGAGAAGTTTTTAATGAGCACTAAGCACACTACAACTCTGTTAGATAAAACAGTGACGTATCTCCACACACGCTGCTCACGAGCTTATTTTCAGCCACAGCCAAATGTCCTTTGTGCCACAAAATAAATAGTCTCTTGCCTGGTAAATGACTCAGAACTACGATGAAAAAAAGAAAAAATGAGAATAATGCTAAGCAGTCATTCAGCGTACGAGTGGGAAATAGTTGTGAAAATAAATAATAAATTCAGTATGGCATTGCTTTGATAATCAAAAAAACCCTTTTTTTTGTGATTTTTTGCTGTACACTTGCTGCAGCTTATCTCAATGGAGTCATCATCGGTCTGAACGCATTTCTGTTTCTGCTATTAACAGCGAAACCTTACGTTGTCAGCAGAGACATGACGTTAAAGAGGGGAGAGAAATAAGAAATCGAAGCGTGAGACAAGGTAGATCATCGCTCAGTGCTGCTCCTTGTATGACACGCCTGTCCAAGATTAAGGCTAAACAGACAGCCGAGGTTAATAGAAAGCGACGTAGCATTTTTTGCCTTGCCGTGATGACTGGTGCTGCAGATGCGATATGGCTGACTGGCATTGATTTAGACTACACACTCACACACACTGAACCACAAACATTCGGTTCACATTTTAGCCCTGATAGAGTTTCACTTTGAAGAAATATCCAACAATCTCAAGGATAAGTACAAACCGTAAGATTTTGCTGTTAGCTCAAAACAAAACAGGAAGAGCTTCTTTTCTCTCACTTTTCATTTCCTAGCATCATTCATCATCATATTTATAAGAAATCGAACAATTATAGCAACCGTTGGACCCTGAATGCAATGCAGCTATACGACACAGTCGCGCTGAGTTACGGCAGAGACTCGGCTCGGCTAGTTATTAGCATTTATTAGCAGTTATGATCGGTGGTATTGGCATGGAAGTTGAAGCTTTGGAAGCTGATCTGTTTGAGCAGAGTGTACAGATGCGGAGATGAGAGAGCTGGTCAGACTACAGCACTAAAGCGCCGCTGCATCGCTCTCTTTAGCTAGAGTCTTTCTTTACCTAAGGATGAAATCCAACTGCAGCACTATCAGCACAGCAGTGCGTGTCATGGAGGAAACCGTTTTAAGTGAAAATCGAGAAAGAAGTTCCAGAAAATTTCATTACAGCTCATAACTTCATTACAAAATAAGTCTTGAAATTCACATGGTTAATTCTAAAGATTAACATGCAAGTCGTTCAGGGTGGATTTCTCCCTTAAGACCTTGATTTTTAGCTCTGGAGTTAGATCATGGAGGTGGATCTGGTGCAGAGAGCGACAAAATTTTAAATGTCCTAGCCCTGCAGGCCTTGAGTCAGAGAACTCAGCATTGCAGCTTCTCTATTTATTTATTACCAAGGGCTAGCATACATAACCCTCAATCAGCTTAGCATGACAGGGATTAGCCACACGGACCATGTTTTAGGTATTGCTTTGTGGCCTCTGCTCTCTCTCGTGGATAATCTCATCCCTGGATTTGAGCTAGCTGAATTTTGATTGGACTTCGTCTCACAATCCACATTTCAGCAAGATCTTTGCCAAGACTCAATTGTGAATCCGGACCAGCTAACTTTATAGAAGAAGTCACGCTGATGCCTCAGAGAGAGACTGTTTGAGTTCAGAGGCTCCTCATGCCACAATAAAACACAGTTCACCAGGGCACGGGGCAGGACGCATTAAAATTAAGCCCTTAATGCATTTGTGCAGGGAGCCAGGCGAGGATCAGATGAGATGAGAGTTGGCGTACATATTCACCGCGTGCTTGGGGCGCCAGGGTGATTGAGTTAGAACGGACGTCATGTGAAATGTCACCATCTGCCTCGATGCCTGATCCCAAACCAATTTAAAAACCGAATCCCCTCCCTTTTCCCCCCACGTCTCAAATCCAGCAGCAATTATAGATCGGGCTAATTAGCCGACGGTCTGTGACGGGCAACAGCCAAGGTGATGCTTTCAATTTCACTCGCAACCATGGAAATCAGGCCTCGAGGATTACGTTCCAGTCATATCGAGATGTGATAGCAGATTGACACTGACTATCTTTAAGTAATACATTATGTCTTAATGGTTAATCCGTGTTATAGACCAAATTACAGCTGAATCCAACCTGACAGTTAGATTTAACCGGCTCTGGAGGACAAAGATTACTCAATATTAGTCAATATTTGACATTTCCCAGCTGGTCTTGTACGATTTTCCCAATAATCTATTTAATTTGGAGAAATTCTTTCCCGGATACCGAACAGCAATATACATTATATTGGCAAAAAGTTTGTGGACACCTGATCATCACATTCATAATGTGCTTTTTTCACATCTCATTCCAGATTTATTCCCTTTGCTGTTATAATAAGCTCCACTCTTCTGGGAAGGCTTTCCACTAGATTTTGGAGCGTGGCTGTGGGGATTTGTGTTCATTCAGCTATAAGAGCATTAGTGAGGTCAGGCTCTGATGTTGGGATGTCGAGGAGGTCTGGGGTGCAGTCGGTGTTCCAGTTCATCCCAAAGGTGTTCAGTGGGGTTGAGGTCAGGGCTCTGTGCAGGACACTCGAGTTCTTCCACTCCAACCTTCACACAACATGTCTTCATGGAGCTCGCTTTGCCCAACTTTGTGGCAACAGTTAGGTGAAGGCCCACATATGAATGTGATGGTCAAGTGTATACAAACTTTTGGCCATATAGCGTCCTCTTACTAATTCAATTCAATTCTGTTTGTATAGCACTTTTAACAATGGACACTGTCACAAAGCAGCTTTACAGAAATAAATACATTCAGGATATAAATTGTAAATGTATGAATTTATCCCTAATGATCAAGCCAGAGGCGACGGTGGGAAGGAAAAACTCCCTGAGACGATACGAGGAAGAAACCTTGAGAGGAACCAGACTCTCATCTGGGTGACACCGGATAGTCACCACTGAGGTTGAAGCCAACAGAAGAATGTTTTGCATTTTAATAGTGCATACAATCTCAGTCTTCATTTTTCTACCAGGCATGCTAACTATGCTAGCAATGCGCAGACTAATAAAACTAGCCGCCAATTTCCTGGCTGAGCAAATGATATTTCTCTGAATGTTACAAATCACAGGTTTATATTAATGCACTCGCTTTAATAGTTTTCTGTAGTAACAGCTCATTCAGAGGGACTTGTAAGGCGGACACTCCACATAAACAGATTACAGAAACATGTGTAATTGTTGATATGGTGAAGTTTTCTGTAGGGAGATATTTATTAGCATTTATGGAAGGAGTCTCCAGTGTCAGGACAGTGGAGTTTATGTTTTTTTGCGGTTTCTTGGTATCATGAAAAGCTCTGTTTGTATTTTTTGTCTTATTAACTTCAAGAGAGAGAAAGAAGAGCGAGGCTGACGATGGAATGACTGTTTATAGCTGCTATAACGAAGCGAGAACAGGAACTAACTTGTTTCACAAACATTAAATGTGACTATAAATGGATAAAAAGTATGAAGCGTTGTTTATTAATAAATGAAAGATTGTAACTGTCAGAAAATTGCTGTAGTATAGGATGATTATTTTCCTATAACGACATGTCCTGAAGTGTTTTATTTCTCTTATACCACAGCAATTTGGTAACAAGTACAAATTTTCATTTATTAAAGAATGGCACTGCATACTTTTTATCCGTTTATATTTACATTTAATGGTGTGGAACATCTGCAATACAAGTTAATTCCTCATATAAGACATTCGGTTTAAAAATTTCAGTCCTGAACATAATGTGCCGTCTTTAAGCTGCGAACAGTTTGCTCAAGTGGAAGACGATTGCCTCACTTTGTTGCAGCTGCTAAATCATCAGACGGCAGCTCACACAGCTCGTGACCTGAAGGTTTAAAAATCCCAGGACTGCCAGAAAGCCAGTGTCGGAGTCCTTGAGAGAACCATTAACCCTCGACTGCTCAGGTTTGTGCCTGGGTTCTTGTAAGAAGTCCTGCCTTACTTGGAAGTCATTCTGTATAAAGGCATCTGTCAAAAGAATAAACGATTATCTTCTGTAAAAGAGAACATTTATTGTAATAAGAGGAATCTGTACATCATATGAACTGCATTGAGTTTCCACACCTCCAAAAACACATTTAAAACAGCAACATTGGGTGTACGTGTTTCAAGAATATTTAGTCGTGTTATGTAATATAAATATTTGGTACAAAATATCACAAAGCAAAGTAGTACATGGACATCATCTACTCTCCCAAAAAAACCACTGCGACGACGCACTGTTTCATAAAACCACATTTTTTTTTTTTACAACATGGGTTAGCATCACCTTTATTTTACAGTATACCACTGACAAAGCACGGGAATATTGCAGGTGAACTCTGAGCGCCTAAACGACAAATATTTACCCGCTGCTTGGAAGCCGACTACAATCATATGTATATTCTTTAAAAAATAACCTCTTTTCATCCCCTCGATAACGGAGGCGGCGAATGCAATTCCAGACTCATTTTCGTGGCTGGCGCAGAGGGCAAAAATATAAGGGCGGTGATTTATTTTAACATCCTAGTCATAACTCAACATCGGACCGCTGCGATTATCATTCAGAGAGGGGATGAATCATCTGGGGGTTTTTTATTACTAACAAAAACAGCACAGAAGAGGAGACGAACAGTGCAGGGATGTGGTTATTAGCACGCATAGCACACGCGTGAGTAATACTCATAGATTTGGATGTTCGAAAAAGGACACGGATTGATATTTCTGTCAATTTTCTTCTTAAAAAATATAACTGGTAGGACGCTCTTGGAAATGAACGCATGTAATTTTTTTGTTTAGCACGAGGTGATTTTGTAAATAGGCTTCTCGTGTAAGGGAATGCAAGATGGTGGGATGTAGTTGAGACGTGTGCCAAAATGCGAGTCACATTTCCTGCCTATGAGCGAGTAGATAATTGGAAGCTTCTGGCATTTTCTCCAGTAGATGATGAAAACGGGTGCCAATCACGAAAACACCTTTTACCCGACCCAAATTTCTGAAGCACCATGTCTGCTCGGAAAGCACTGACAGATGTATGTACATCAAAAGTAATACTGAAAAGTCAAAAAAAATTAAAAAAAAAGCATACAGATGATTGACGCTCAGCTAATCAGAGCTCCAGGATCGTTAATGCCTGCTAACATAGACGACGCTGCAGTGGAGTGTGAGCTGGCAGTTCTTCCACTGTAGCTCCACGTTCCACAGACACATCGCTAAAAGTTTGGTCCTTCATGAACCGGTTGGCTTTTCACGCTCAGGCGTTTCTCAGGAAGGAGACCGGGAAACGATCCGTATTCCGCGCCCTTCCTATTTCAGTAATGTCAGTTTTCACGTGAGATTATCTGAAAAATATGCCTCGCCGTGACAACTTTCATTCCAAAGAGCTGCAGAAGTCAACAAGTTACGTTACGACTCCGTGTTTTAAAGCGTCTACTTTGCAGAAGATCAGCATCTGTGAGACGTCTGCTGGATCGAGTTGGGGCGAAGGAGAAGGGCACTTTGTAAGAATTCCACTTTGTAAGAAATACAACGCTTTGTAAGAATTCCATTTTGAGGAAGCTGAGACATGTTAGGAGTCCCATTCGCTCTCGTCGGCCCCGTACATATCGGCGAGCTTTCTGAAGCGCGGCCCCCATTCGTTCAGGTAGCTGTAGTCGTGCGGTGATTCGGACGATCCCGAGCCGAGCGAACTGAGCGATTCGGCGACCGAGCCCTCACCCTCGTAGGCGTAGGTGGCTAGAGAGTCGTAGGGCGGCGCTACAGGGCTGCTGTCGTGCTCCTGAACGCGCTGTGTGATGAAGTTCCTCACGTCCGAGTTGTCTCGGGATGTCACGGCTGTCCGGCGCAGAGGAGGTGGTGGGTACGGCGGATCGGACGGCACGACGTCGCGTCTCAGTTTGCTGCTTTCCTCCATGACCTCCGGGTGGCGCAGAGCTCCGATGTCGAACGCCTGCGTGTCCTCCTCGCCGCCGCCCTCGTCGTTATAGCTCACCACGTTGTCCCTGACGTCCTCTTTGGAGATGATCAGGGGTTCCTTCTTCTTCTGGCGCTTCAGAGCAGCAAACAGCACAACAATCACTGAAGAGAGAAAAAAAAGAAACACACAGATACAGAGTGAGTGGGATGGATAATAGACAAGTGACAAAGAGGCAATGTACGTTATCCGAGCAGCGTTAGTCAATTCATAGTCCTCGAGCGATGTGGATCTTTTTTTTTTTTACAAATACAGCTGCGCAAACTGTTCCATTAACTCTGGATGAGTAGGAGAAACAGCCTTGGATGCAGATTCGAAGGCCGAAAGACACAAACAGCAAGACTGAAGTAAAGAAAAAAAAACAGTTTGAGTTGAGAGTAAATCGCTGCTCAGGAACAGGCACGTGTGAATGGTGCGCTTTAACAATAAACCGCTTGGTGTGTGGATGATGGGGTGTCACCTACACAACAGAGCGGCTGCTCATGGCACACGGAGAAGATCTGGATGATGCGAACACACGCACCAAATCGTCTTTTATAAATCCACTCCAGTGTGATATTTATTAAATATCACTGAAAATTCACACCACTGGAGCAAATCTGAAGTCTGACATACAAAGTCATACTATTTCTCTTCAGATGAAAAAAAAAAATAATATGGCTTTAATTTGAATGGATTTGAAATCTATTCTTTGTCATCGCCTGATTAAAAGTCTAACAGCGTTGCATTTATCAGTCTGGAGCGTTTAAGCGTGTCAGGGCTTTTTGCGTGCTTCGCTTTACTTTGCATTCTGACCAGACGTGCACATTTCAGACCACCGAAGTAGTAATTAATGTAATGTTGGAGCAGACAAAGGCTCGGGCTGACAGGCGGAGGGGTGCGAGCATGACGGAGAGAGCGCCGTCTCCTTGACAGTGAGGCTGAAGGATGAGTGTTTCGTAACAGCACGGACAGGAGGATAGACGGATGGAGCGAGTGATGATCAGACTGCTAAAACCGCAGAAACACAATGCCTCTGCTGGACTTTGCCCCAGAGGAGGAAGCGGTAATTTGACTGGAGACTTCGGGAGGGAATGCAGTAATGTTGGATTATCGCTGCGTTAGCGCGTCACATCCACACAATCCCTCAGAAGCCGCAGTCACCTCGGTCGCCTTGGTTACATAAACAGTGTATATCAAATAATATCACGGTCTTCACGTTTGTACCTCGCGGATTTAACTTCACGGGAAATGATTAAAGTGGCAGATGTGTTGTTCTATTTTTACATCCAAAGATCAAAATGACCTCGCGGGAAACGTGTTAACTGACACTTGATTAGCTATGCAAGTTATCACCTAATTAACTAGTCGATGCTTAGTGCATGCATGCTAGCAACATGTGTCAAGATGACTCACTTCTGCAGTCATTTTTAAAAAAATATTAGCTGCTTTAAGTTCAGTTTCCTTTATTAACTTTATTTCAAACCTGTACTTTGAACATTGGAGTTGTTTTCATGTTCAATATTATTTTAGATATGTTTACTTATTTCCATATGGAGCAGCTCTTAGGAGGGGAAAATACTGAAGTAGAGATGAAATGTGATTTGCATTTGTATGTGAGACACGACCACCTTTCCATTTATAACCTTTAAGCCACGCCCACTCAGAGCCATTCTCGTTTTCATATATGGACTCAACCAACATGCTTCCATTCCATACGTCTATACGAGTGTGTATCGATCGCTACTGTTGCTTGTGGGCGTGGCCTGGTAGTAGCCAGAATTTTTACATTTACATTTATGTACATTTACATCCTCGGCTTCGCACTAGCCTCGTTTTCAGATTAGATTAGCAAAGCTAACTACTAGCTACATACACTCACCAAAGGCACCAACAATCTCTGCTACCTGCTTCCAAACCTCATTTTTTCTTTGTAATATCTCTATACACGTGTAGGAAGTATTCGAGCCAATCGTTTAGATTTGTCGCTTGAGAAAATCTCAATTCAGATATCGCTTGTTGTGCTGTTGCTGAAATCGCGGCTCTGAAAATAAATTGTCGTAGGTGATTTTTCATCCTCATTAAAGATCTCATACCTTGTGCATGACGGCGAGTTCATTCTAGAAGAAACCACGCCCATCAGAATAAAATAATCATAGATTATCATAGGATAAATGTGACCTTTGTGTTGATTTACAGTGAGGCATAAATCTAAGGAGAAACATGAGACTGAATCATGTTACTAAAAACAGAGCCACTTTTTTTTCCTTTAATTTGTCATTGCTTTTTTTGAATTTCCATGTGATACTTACGGAGCAGGATGAGTACGCAGAGTAGAATAGCCACCAGCGCGCCGGTGCTGAGTCCGGCCGAGCCGCTCAGAGCCTCAGCGCTGCACATCTCCATGTTTCCGTCTCGGTCGCAGGTACACACGCGCACCGTCAGCGTACCTGTGCTACTCATCATGGGGGAATCGCTGTCTGAAATCACCACGGCAACCAGGTGCATGCTTTTCTGCGCCCGCCGGAAACCCGTTCGTCGTGTGTAGATGCCCGCGGTGTTGTCTGTGGAAAACAAGGACGAGCGCTCAGCTAGAGATACAGCAGAGCTTATGAGTGCTGCATGAGCGGGTGTAAATCTCCAAAAAGCCCCGGATTGGAGCAGTTTCTGATTGCGCTCAACTTCCTGATGCTGCAGTCATAAAGAGAAAAGGAAAGGAAATAACTCACCTCCGTTGTCTCGCACTGAGAAGTTGGCCTTCACCGAGCTCTCTGGTGCCAGCATGAAGAAGAAGCGGTGGCCGCCTGACGGCTCGTCCTGATCCACCGCCGTTATCGTTTGGATTTTCTGAGACACGATAAAGAGCAGTAATTGAAAAATGGTTTCTACAAAAGGAGCCACACACACACACACACACACACACAAACTGTGACTTGCTGACTTCATTTAAATGGAAAACAACGGCTGAATTGTCCTTAATGGCTATTGTGTAATTTGTACTAATTAGCGTCGCATATACAAATCAATTACATTAGAGTTTCAATGAGCCGTGGTGTTTGTTTTCCACAAATCATTTTTAATCAGATTTGTAGATGCAGTAAAATATTTTACATTTATATTGTCTTTTCCTTCCTGTGTCCTTCCTTCTTCACTGCACACACACACACACACACACACAGAAGAGCTCTCATAGGAAGTGAGGATAGCTATCGGCTCAGAGATTCAGCCCAGAGTTGTCTTTAGTGTGGTTAGCAAGGGCAACTCGAGGTTAAATGCCCTCGTTCAAGGACACATCTAAAATTTAATCAGCAATCCTCCGGTGCTTAGTGTGTTTCTGCCCGTCGGGCATAGCAACCGGCCCGACTCTTCACCTTCCCGCCCTTGGGTGGCTCCCAATCAGCTTTTCATTATATACTAGTCAAATATATGACTCACTCTTCATGAGCGTATTCCCGATTCACTTTCTAAAAGACTCCCCAACGTTCGACGTGTGGAGTCGCTATCTCTTAGAGAACAGATAAGCTGGTGGGTGTTTCAGAGTCGGGCGTCGCCCAGAGGTGGGCGGATCAGTGACCTGTGTGATGATGGACAGCAGGGGAGGCGTGTGGAAAGGTAGTTATTATAAAGCGCCTCTGATAAGTGACAGCACCTGTCATCCGCCGCGACACTTAATCTCATCAAGCATGACAGAAAAAGGTCTCGGAGTCTAATCCACCAGGGCAAAATACTCATCGCAGATCCCTATCTCCATCCGCAGGTCGCGCCGTGTTCAACAAACCACACTCATCTCGTAGCTTCTTATCTCTAAATTGACACGATGGCCCCTGGTGAGAAATGTTAACGTCTGTTAAAAGAAGGCACTTTACCTGACCAGATTTAGCGTTTTCACACACGAAGGTCTCGTAGAAGGAGGCCAGCGCTGGCGGGTTATCGTTCACATCCAGTACACGGATGTACACGGGCACTCGACTCGTCTGCTGGGGGTTATCTGGGAAAAAAAACACACACACGCGCACACACACATACACACAAAAGGTCCACTTAAAAGCAGCATGAAAGAGAGACAGTGAATAATTTTTCAAGTTAACAGCAGACACGTATTCATTATTAGTAATTATATTTACCGCCTTCTGAATGTAATTCATTTCTGTCAAGCAGATGTACATAATTTAATTCTGTTATTTTTAAATTCTGAATTCCATCTTTTCAACATTAACATGACACTAATGAATATTTTGCCATAAGGAGCTTTAGTTAACTCATATCTATCCAGTTAATCTAATAAGTATGGAATAAAACACTCAGTGTTGTGCTGTTATAAGAAAATATTCAATCAATGATGGGATGGAATAATGAAGAGGAATTCCTGTTAGTGTAAACTCCTCTGTCCTGAAGATGTCAGAAAATTTACAGTTTACAGCTTTACCTCTGACACTGGAGACTCCTTCCGTAAATGTGACATAAACACATTTCTCCTTACAGAAAATTTCACCATATCGATAATGATACGCGTTTAAGTGCAAGTCCCAGTGAATGAGCTGTTACTATAGAAACGATAATGTATTAGAATGAGCGCATTAATATGAACCTGTGACTTGCAGCTGCACGACTGTCAGGAAATGAATCAACAATCAGAAGCGAGAGTTTAACAGTGCTGTGGTATAATGTTGATCGAATAAACTCTAGTTTGATAATACGTAAGCTAAAGTAACAAGGTTAGCATTAGGAAGAGGATAGTAAATTTTATGACGGAGAGACATACAGCATGATCTCCAGGTGTCTTTTTTTTTGTACTCTGATATTTTTTATAGAACCATTCTGGATGACTTTAATCAAAAGTTTTGTTTTGTTTAAGGTTCTGACAAGAAGCCAGAATTCTCGCTATGCCCTTGTGTCTCCTATTTCTCGGTTTCAATCTAATGTCAGTGTGATATTTTGACAGATGAAAATGTGTGTGCATGACTTACTGAACTCGGCTGCGATCACAGAAATATTGTGCCACGCAAGGTCTTCTCGGTCAAGAGGCTTCTGCAGGAATATAGACCCGTTCCCAGCGTGCACGTTAAATATCCGGTCCACGTCTGTGTGCCGATCAATTGTGTACCTGGAAATGACACCATCCTCTGAATCAATACTCCTTAGCGAGGAGCGCTGTTGCTGTGGCGCTGCATACTGAACGAAGAATAATGCTTCCTACAAGGTAACTTCACGTTTGCTACTAAACACGGGCTGCTGCCTGGAGAACACGGGAACGGGTGACAGCTTCGAGAAGCAGAACTGATTACATCCACTGAGCCTGAAGGCCGCTTGCAGCCTGTGCCCATTTGTTCTCGGTTCAGTGAGAGCTTGCAATATTGCTCTTTCAGACGCAATCATTCAGAGGGATCGCTCCATTTGCTAATTATCCTCCTGATGTTCAGCAAGATCGTGCTGCCCGATCATGATGCCCCGGATGTCTGATAATTACCTGCCCTGAAGTCGTGCTCCCTGTCCACTGCTCTGGCTCTTTAATTGCGCTTCTTTCTCGTCGCTCTTATTTACACCCATCTCCGGAGGGGAGCAAATAAAGGACCCATTTATTGTAGAAACTAATATCTTCATTTATTTTCATAATGGAAGCTTATTATGCTTAATTCAATACGAAGTAACAATCAGGGGACCTTTCGAATTAAAAGAGGACACAAAGCAGATATGTTTGTTCTCCGCTCGCATTCAAAACATATAATGCCTATGAAGCCCTGCAGGTGAAGGTCATTTAGATTGATGGGGACGGACGTTTCAGAATCTCACTCACTCACATGAAGCCTTTTGTACACACAGATAAATTGAAAATTGGAAAAAAAAAAGTCGCTCAGAGGAGCTTCGGAGAAAAACAAACTACGGCATGGGAATTCAGCATGGCCCACACAAGCTGGCGGCTTTATTACTATTATTATTATTATTAAGAAAAGAAAGAAGAATCTATTATAATGGATTATACGAATCAAAAGGACATCCTTGTAAGATCCAGCTCAACACAGATGTTTACTTTAGTGCGTACGACTCCGCCTGATTTCACTAATTAGGCTTCCTCATTATGTAGAGAGAGCGCTCATTACTGAAATCAGGTGCTTCTGTACAGGGGACTCGGAGTGTTAGGATGTAAAATGTTCACGCTATAATAACTTAGTCTAAAAATATCACGGTTTCAGGGTATCGTGGTATTAATCGAATATTAATAAACACACAAGTTGGTGGTGAAATCTCTCTACGTCTTTATGTGTGTTATATATAACAGAAAAGATCAAACCTCTGAACGGTTCTTCTTTCTGAGAAAGATATTTTTGAGATTGTCATTTCCATAAAATCTCGTACAGTGTGAGTATTTATCACTTTGTCCTTATCAGCTGAAAGACAGAGTGGCTCTGAGCCAAAAATTATTTGGTTTAAATTGTGTGATTTAGTTGCGGTCAGCATTGGCGTGTTCTTCTGTGCGCTCGATAGCCGTCATGTCTGATGAAGTTACCAAGGTGCAGCTGAGGTAGCAATGTATCTACATCCAGGGCTGGGCGATATGATGATAGAATAACAATATCGTGATAAATTTTGACTAAATTATCACCATACACTTTGCTAAGATATCAGAGATATCATGATATCTTTTTATAATAATAATATTTTTAGAATTCTTTTTGAGAATTTGGAATTTGGATTTCATCTTCAAATTTTATACTGAATCTTTAAATTGTAAAATATTAAATTTTTTACAGTTTTTTTTTAATTTTTCATCCTTTTCATCCTTTAAATATTATTTTGTAGACACTCACAGGTTTTTCAAGTTTTTTTAAATATAAATTCAACACCACAATTTTGCTGTAAGTATCGATGTAAGCAAACTTATACATATCGTGATAGATATTATCTTCAAGAATCATGATATGATATTTCTGTCATATCGCCCACCCCCTACTGAAAACACTAGTGCATTATGCAGCCATATTTGCAGGAATGAATTCCTGATTCGGAACGAATGACCCAGCAATAGTGACAGTAACTGTAACAGAGACAGCTGAGTGTAAATGCTTACTTGACCGGGTTGCGGCGCGCGTCCTGATCCACGGCGCTGACCGACCCAATGGCGGTGCCCATAGCCGCGTCCTCTTTCACCTCCATCACGTAACTGGGACGCTCGAATCTCGGAGGCTCGTCGACGTCCTCCACGTTTATCCGCACCGTAGTCAGGTCTTTAGCGTCCACGCTGACGAAGCGCGGGTCCGGGTGTGTGTTGCGCACCTGCACCTGCAGCATGTACGACTTCTTTTTCTCATAATCGAGAGGCTGTGGAGAGAAATAAAACGCCCACATTGTGTACTCAGTTCAATCAGGACAATACGCAGGCCTGCTGAGCTGAGGTAAGTCATTATTTCACAGCACGGATTCTCTAATGAGATGGTAGTCAGGGCTGCACACGCAGCAGGTGGGTGAAAGAAACCAGCTTTACCTTTCTGACGCTGAGGATGCCATTCTGTGTGGTTTTGTCAGCTGTTACAGAGAAAACGTCCAGGCCGTCTCCGCCCACCACTGTGTAGTCCATCTCGGCGTTCGGCCCGATGTCGGCGTCTAAGGCTCGAACCTGACCCACCTCGGTGCCGGGCTCGCTCAGCTCAGGAATGCTGAACTGATACACACCTTAGGGGAGGAGATCACATGCCTCAGCTTCTTCTATAGACATACAGCATGTGCTCTTATTTTAGGTTTGATAAATAAAAAAAAGTTTGATAAACGTGCAGAGTTGGACAAATCACTATTCGTTTTTTTTATTCGTAGATGCCCGGCGAACAATTAGGTTCAACAATGCCAAAACAATCCTTATCAACTTCTGCAAAAGTTTTAATTGACTGTACGTTTAAACGTAACAAGTTTTGTGATGGACCTCAATCAGCGATCAGAGGAGAAACATTCTGGCTGACGGTATAACGTTTTTCACTAGGAGCATTTATCCACTTTCTGCATTTTTGACGACTTTCTGACACAAACAGGCTGTTCTTTGATTTTTAATTTATCAACAAATGACACTTCATACTTTTCATCCGTTTATAGTTGCACTTAATGTTGTGTAAAGTCCATGAAACGAGTTAGTTCTCGTTCTCCTTTACGTTATTGCAGCAACGAACAATCATTTCCCTCTCCAGCCTCTCCTTGTTCTCTCTTGAAGTTAATAAGACAAACATTTGCAGCTTGCTACCGAGAAACCGGAAAGCTCCAAAAAACTTCTCTGTCCTGAAGATGTCAGAAATCGTACTGACCTTTACAAAGCGCTGACACTGGAGACTCTACATAAATGTTAATTAAGCATGTCCTTACAGAAATATTCACCGTGTCAATGATTACGTTTTGCTTTGTTAAATAACACCATTTAAAAAAAAAAAAAAAAACAGGCTTAGATTATGTGGAGCATCTGCCTATGAATGCGTTGTTACTATAGAAACGATGATGTATTACCACGAGGGCATTTATATAAATTTGAGAATTCCTAAACTCGTTCGTTTCTCTTAGTCTGCATTAGTGCACTGAACTAGCTACCAATTTTGCAATACGTTACTACAACATGTTAGCTATGACTTTTCAGCCTTGTTATTTCTACTTCCACTGTCAGTGATAAATTTATAATTTCTCCACCCCTGATGTGGTTGTTTGATTTGTATTAATTTGCTGAAGCATGCTGATGAGTTATTCTCTGTCATCCAGTGCGCACAGACTAAAAATTCATGAGCTAAACCCTAAGCAAACAGCAGTGAGTGGTGTGTTGAGAGTTTCAGCTTCACAGTGTGTGTTGTAGTGCAGTGGTGCTGCCTTACTCTGTGCAAACTGAGGAGGATTGTCGTTCACATCAGTCAGGGTGATGTTGACTATAGTGGAGCCCGTTAAGCCGCCTCTCTGGCCCGCCATGTCCTTGGCTTCGATCACTACCTGGTAATGCTCCCTCTGCTCTCTGTCCATGTCCGAGGGCCCTAAGGCAGTCCGGATTATGCCTGAAGGAAACACAGGTCTGTGTGGGTTGCTTGTTTTTTTTTTTTCTCTCACACACATACACACACACACACAGAGAAAGAGAAATGCACTTCGTTCTGTTTTTCTGTGAAAGCTCTGTAACGTACTGATCATCATTATGTGCTATGGAGACGGTTTAAAGCTGCGTTTGTTCTGCTGCACGATGATGATCGCGGAACGACGAGGCTCTGGGGAAAGAGCTAAAACCCATAGTTGTGATGGAAACGTGGTTAAAAACCTCGGTGTGTTGCAGCAGCGCAGAGCTCGTTGCGTGCATGCTGACCCTTATGTTGCCTTGGAGATTGTAATTGGCATCAGTAGCCTCTACTGGGATGCAGCTGCAGGTAGTGAATTATCTGAGCTGAAGGATAAAGGCGGGTGCTGTGGTGTTGCTTTCTGCAGCCGAGCCAAGCAGACTGTGTAGCACTGAAGCGTTCCAAATCTTATAGTGCATGTAAAACCTCTAAGTCAAACATAACGCTGTAATCCAGCCTACCAAATGAATTTAGAGTCCGTGATTTCGAAATGAAAATCGGCTTGTAACTAAATTGAAAGATGTGTAAAAAGAGCTAGTGTCAAGTTATTCCACTGGGGGCAATAAACTCAAGACTGTAACCTCAGCTACCAGATACAGTGCTATCTTCAAATATCGAATCGTATCGTATCGTCACAGATACAGTGGTATCGTTAAATATCGTATCGTATCGTCACAGATACATTGGTATCGTTAAATATCGGATCGTCACAGATACAGTGGTATCGTTAAATATCGTATCGTATCGTCACAGATACAGTGGTATCGTTAAATATCGTATCGTCACAGATACAGTGGTATCGTTAAATATCGTATCGTATCGTCACAGATACAGTGGTATCGTCAAATATCGTATCGTATCGTCACAGATACAGTGGTATCGTTAAATATCGTATCGTATCGTCACAGATACAGTGGTATCGTTAAATATCGTATCGTATCGTCACAGATACATTGGTATCGTTAAATATCGTATCGTCACAGATACAGTGGTATCGTTAAATATCGTATCGTATCGTCACAGATACAGTGGTATCGTTAAATATCGTATCGTATCGTCACAGATACAGTGGTATCGTTAAATATCGTATCGTATCATCACAGATACAGTGGTATTGTTAAATATCGTATCGTATCATCACAGATACAGTGGTATCGTTAAATATCGTATCGTATTGTCACAGATACAGTAGTATCAAATCGTTGCCTTAAGAACTGAAATCGTATCATATCATGTAGAAGCCTGAAGTTTACAACTGTTAGTTATTAATCTACCAAACAGATTTTTTGCACTGATCTAAGTGTAATATTGTTGTTACCTAAAATGAGTTTCAAAGTGACACCCCGGATCTGAGAAAATGCTAGAAAACAAAGAATGTGTCATAACTGCAAATGGTCATAAAACTGTCACAGATGGCTGTTGGAGCAGTTCATCTGTTACATCTCATAAAAAAAAGCGCACTCCAAATCCAAGTCCAGAATCTGCTGTGTGTTTTTTTCTCTCTGAATGGCACGATTAACCTTGGGTCCTGATGGATATATCGCTTTTACGACTTACACGCATACCGTCGTCCGTGTCACATCTGGACTCGCCCGTATCGCTGTTAAGCTGGACGCTAATCTGCTGCATGAGCTTTTTGTGTTTCTGTTTAAACAAAGACCTCTGCTGGAGATGGTCCAGGGTGCACATTAAAATGATTAAACTGCTTTGAGTTTGTTCGACTAAAGTGCTCGAGTGGGAGGGCCATAATGCAAGCCTTTCACATTACTGAAGTACTCTCTTGCTCTACCTTTTTTATTCTCTTTCTCTGTGCAACGTACTGTATCTCTTTCTCTCTCTCTCTCAATCTCTCTGTGTCACATTATGATGAAAGCACACCACGCTGGATGGACCATCTGACCTGTGTTTGACTCGACGGAGAAGTACGGGTGACCCTGGCTGATGCTGTACACCAGTTTTGCGCTCATGCCGAACATCTCGTCGTCTGCGTCGTGAGCCGTCACCTGAATAACCGAAGTTCCTTAGAAAACAAAAAAACAAAGATCAGTGATTTAGAACGATCTTTGACTTTTACAGTAATAGCTGGAAGAGTCGTTTAAATCAGGGGTTGCTTGACTAAAATGTGAGTCCAGCTGCATAAAATTCCTCGTTTGTAGCATGTGTTTAATAAATACGTTTATTGGTTATACGTATTTATATTATATTTAGAGTAATATTTTGTTCAAGTTACCGGTTCATGTTTTGACTAGAGCCATGAACTCTGAACAGATGAGATACATCTATTTCAAATTTGATGCATTGCAAATAAACGCATACTTCTCTGTCCAATACTCTTAAAAAAAATGCAACTTTTTTTTTTTTTTTTTTAAACAAACCACATGGTCAGTTCGCAAATCAGACCAGAGAGGGTATCATAATGGCTAGTCTCTAGCTAGCTAGTTTGCATAAATGTGATTAGCTAATAATAAAGGCATGTAATTGGATAAGCTGCAACACTGTTTTTACTAGAGAAGCTGTGATGTTTAGAAAACTCAAGCTGCTGAACGTTGATTGTGTCTGTTACAGTATTTTTTCAATTTTTTTTTCTGGACTGCAAAAAAAACACAAACATTTGACAACCCCTGATTTAAACCATAAGCTGAAAACAGCGTACCGATGTGCGACCTCTCGGGGACGCTAGCTGTGTAAACCTCCTTCTCAAACTTGGGCTCGTTGTCGTTGATGTCGTGGAGTTTGACGATGAACTCGGTCTCGGGTTCTAAGGGCTGGCCGTTCTTCTTGTTGACAGCTTGAGCTCGGAGTGTGTAAGACGGCTTCTCTTCTCGATCCAGGCTCCGTGTAGCATGCAGATCGCCCGAGTTTGCATCTATCACGAAGATGGTCCCGGCACCTTCGCCCGTCAGGACATACATCACCGTGCCGTCTCCTCGATCCATATCGGAGTGAAGCTGTGGACGGGATATCGTTCGAGTCATTCGTCAGCAACCCCTGGATCTGTCTTTTAGCTGATAACACTCCCTAAATTTCCCATTACACTCAGTATTCTTTTTGTTTTTTTACATGGAAAGAACAATAAACTGAAAAGGAACTCTCTCTCTCTCTCTCTCTCTCTCTGCAGGTACTGTCGAGCCAATATGTGCAGATGAGCTCTTGTGAAATTGAGTTCTGATTGCTTATCACATGAAAGTAAGAAACATCAAATGTGCAATCAAGGTGAATACATATTCATTAGAAAGAGAGCCAGTCACACCTGCTGTCTCTATGAGGCACGGCCCTTTTTTCTCTGCGTTTCATGAGCAAAAATTCAAACGCCGCCATCCTGCCATCCTTCACGTCCGATGTTTGAAACTCGTCTAGCAATTCCAGTCACTGATTCGCTTTGACTGAAGCATGGAGTGTTTTGTTACTTTTTTAATGCTAAAGGAGTGGATTTGTGGATCTGATTTGCTTTTAAAAACCACTTCTGATGAAGGAAAAGAGGATTACTTTCACAGTTTTGAGTGGGCTGAAGTGAATCATTGTTTTGAAGATATAATTAAATTAAACCACACCTGTTCTTAGCATGTGAAAATCAGAACATTTTGTTGAGACCATGTTAAAAAAACAGAAATGTATTCAAACACAATGACTCTTCAATGCCTTACAGCCCTCCTGAGACTTTTCTTGGAATTCATCCTCTGCTACTCACATTCTTCACGCCGCAGACGGAAACGTTTTGAGAGGCAAAAAAGATTTTTTTTTTCAATGTCAGAAAGCGATGTTCATGAGTCTATAAATCCATAACCCCACCTGGAAATCCTCTCAGGACCCCTTTTACATTCTGCTCCTGCCAGAGATGGAGGTGGTGTAAATTCGTCGCCCCCAGCAACCCAACACGAACAGCCCACTGCGTGATGACCCTTTGCCAAGCGTGGAAGAGCTGAGGCTTTTCTTTTTTTATCATATATTCTAATCTTTGATCCTCTGTCAAAACCCTTCTGTCTGTGATGGTGGGCAGCGAGAAAGGCCCGAGCTTTCGCCCTTCTCCTCATCTTCGACCTGGCAGGAGCCGCGCTGGAGAAACACCACCATCACCTAGCCCACGCTTTTCATCTTCTCCTGCGCTGGTTATTAAAAGACGGCAGCTGAGAGATAGAGGATTAAGAAAGATGATGAAACTTTTCTCTCGCTGTCTGAGTTTTCTGATTCCTATCCTGCTTCCACACGAAACGTCCCCCGTATAGAAGCGAAAATGCTCGCAGGCAATGGACAATACACTATTGACATAGAAAACTAAAAACAGAAGACCTGCCCCTAGTACTGATATCCTCACACTTTACAGCATGTTGCATCTGCAACAAGTTCTTTAAAGTGGAAAAAAATCTATATCTAATATGTATATATGGTTTTTTTTACAAGGAGTGAGAAAACCAAATCGATTCTTAGATGCAACTTTGAACGATTTGGCATCCTGCACAGATCTCCAGATCTGATTTTAAAGAAATAAAGGAGTTCAAATACAAAGTAAAGCAAATCATAATTAAAAAAAAAATTTAAATTTATATTCATCTTCATCTTCAGTAAGTGCTTTATCCTGGTCAGGATCTGGAGTCTATTCCAGGAAAACTAAACTAGCTTTGTTTTTGGCCTGAGTGTGGGGTGAAATATAAAGGCATGTGAGCTATGTCTACATTAGAAACTAGCAAAGCTAGCTAGCAGATTTGAAGATGGACAAACTCAGACCATCATACCATGGCACGTCGTGTCACACCTGTTCAGATGTCACGAATCACAACTTGTTTCCGTCTAAAGTTAGAGGAACAATGGTCTTCTGCGGATCTTGCTAAATGGAGAACCCTCTTACAATGTCGAACATCTTACAATGGTCATTTTCGGTAGCACAGCTCCAGGAATTTCTACATTCTCTACATTTGGTAGGTTTAATCTGAAATGGTGTTCTACTGCTCATATGTACGTGCGTTGCTGTACCTTTAGTAGTGAGCAGATATAGTGAATAGGAACATATACAATGTGTTTCTGAGGGCTTAAAAAGATTTGTGCATGTGGATCCAAAGCTGTGTGACTGTAAAATCAACATAAATGTTTAATAAATATCCATGACCAAAAAGAGAACAGAGGAGGACCTTCTACAGTTTATACGGTAGAATGTGAACAGAGTGTAATTACTGTTTGTGGCTTTACAGTTTCGTTAATATTCATATGAACTCAAGTGCAAACTTTAAAGCTAGCTTGAGCGTATAATTGGTGTAAAAAAGCTTCCCTACCTTGCCGATGTACTGATAATCAGTGCCGGTGTACTCCTCCTGCAGAAAGAACTGCTTCCACATCCATCCTCTCTTGGAGCGCTTCAGAGTCTCCAAGTTCCTCTCTCGCCGTGATACTTCCTTTCCTCTTAAAAGCGCCATGGCGTCTGCGCAGTGGGCCGCCCACGCCCATAACAGGAACGCCATCATATAAGTCCTCATATTGTCTTCTGTCGTCCTATCTGCCCAGGTTAAAGCTCTGTAGAGTGGAGATTGCTGCCACCCTCATAGTCCTGCGTGCTGGCTCAAAGGGGAAGGGTCACCTATGAAACCAAAAAAAAAGAAAAACCAAAATAAAAAAACAAAACTAATGTGCGACCAATTAACTGGGAGGAGGAAGCTTCTAAGACTTTTATTAGAGCTGACCCGAGCCCCATATCAACGTTACAACTGTCCCTTAATTAGAAGGTGGCGCTTAGAAACGTATGACGGCCATGCCGCGGGGCGACTGAGCGGATCTGGCGCTGATATCTCTATAATTGGTGTCCCGCAGATTAGAGAGCGTGAAGCGGAAAGAGGAGGCTGAGTTCTGCAGGAACCCGTTTAGCACAGGAGCGATAAAACTCACATGAGCTCGCTTCCTCTCTCTACAGACGACCATTAGCCTCTGACTCAGAAAGTACTGCAAAACAAGTAAATGGCTCTCGCAAATCTATTATCAATTAATCAATAGGAGTCCACTCTAAATGCCTCGATTTAAAGACCAAAACACTTATGTAGCAATTGAATTATGGGGAACAAAAAAAAACACACCCTCATTTGGCCAGAAAAGTGGTTAGTGGTAATGTGTGGGCAGTTTGATCAGCAGGAATGAGAAGAATTAACCCGGTCTCAGTGCGCTGACCTCTCGGAGGTCAGAGACAAAAGCGTTCTGCTACCACACAATAATTTGTGTTTCTCCATCAATCTTAAAGGTGGCTGCTGCCTGGCTTTTTCCCCCTCTCTTTTCTTTTCACGCTTTATGGAGTAGATTGCAAATGTGATTGGGGACGGGAGGCGAGACAGCCGTTCTCGCCGTGAAGTGCATTTACGCGTCTCAGAGGTTTTGATTTACAATAGCGGTGGTG
The DNA here is from genome assembly GCA_022758105.1 of Pangasianodon gigas. Taxonomy (NCBI): domain Eukaryota; kingdom Metazoa; phylum Chordata; class Actinopteri; order Siluriformes; family Pangasiidae; genus Pangasianodon; species Pangasianodon gigas. The sequence continues at coordinate 1,790,815 of CM040474.1, read as the reverse complement.
ACATTTGCATGCGTTCGTCCGTCAGTATGAAACGACGGAAGGTCAACGGTAGATGGAGCGACGGTTAAAGGGCCAGCGAGTCAGATGAAAGAGTGTCGTTTGCTGGATTCGTTCATGTAGTACACTGATACATGAACACACACACACACACACACACACAAACACACTGCTTTTTAGCTTTTCATTCTGCTTTTCATTCCGTTATGACTGGCTTTAATTGAACGAGCTAACAATAGACGCTGGGTCGCATTGATTTGCTGTCAGACTCGATGTGTGTGTGGTTCGGTGTGTGTGGGCATAACAAAGAAAGACAAAGGAGACACAGTCTTACAATTGGAGTTTATGTAAGTTATGGAGGTCCAAACTCTAGAGTCAGAGCGCGTTTGAGGCAAACTCGCACAGCCCTGTGACCTGCTAAATCCCCTGACACTCAGCTGGATCCGAAGCGCCTTTGTGCCAGCCGCAAAATGTCCGCCCTAGTTGGTTTATGATTCCAACCTGCTGCGAGAGAGAGACGTGGGTAGAGGAGCATAGAAGCTCCCCTGCTGTCCATAAACACGAGCGCACGCTCCATAAAACCCGACGTGACACCTGGACTTTTCACGCTGTCCATCAACTCCGTGGCTCGTACGCATGCAAATATGCCAAGATGTTTGCTTGTAGGTTTGATTTACGGGGTTGATGTTAGCAGTGGATTAGCACTTGTACAGGCTTTTTTACAGACTCGTAATCAACGCTGCTTTTGTAGTTTGCGCTTTATGTTTATGCACAGCATCCTCACAGCCTAATTAGCAAACGCGGCATATCGCACCAACCTTACACTTTTGTTTTCAGACTACTTAGCATTACGTCTGACCTTGAGCCATCAGCAGTTGCCGTTTTTTTTTTTTTTCAAATTTTTATCTTGTTTTTATTCCTCCTCAAAGACACAGTCCCCTTCGAGTCTCTTGGGAGAGGCAGAGACTGGTGAGGTGGTGGTAACGACTGACAGGCGGAGGGGATGGGGGGAGTGTGTAAGAATCAACGACACCTGTGGAGGATGCAGTGAGCTGGCGGGACGTGGTGTGTGTGTGTGTGTGTGTGTGCATGAGCGAGACGGGGGCTCTAAGCGTAGCCGTTGCTGCTAGCTCTGGCACACAGCGGACAGTCGCAGCCCTCCTGATGAGTCCCGCAGGGGCAATTAGGAGCAAGAGAAGAAGAGTGTCAGCCACGGGCGGTGACAGATAACAAGTCCTGCTGCAGCACAGCCCGCCAAACACACACACACACACACACACACACACCGTCTCCCACTTCTCCTATATGATGAACAAGGTAGCTGGAAGCGTCCGGCCTCCTCCAGGCCCTGAAATAGGGCAGTTGTGTCTTGCGTGCCTAAATAAATGTTTGATTATCCTGACTCATTGGCGCTCAATTAGGAGATCAGTGAACAAAAAAGCAAGCTCTCATCTCTTCTGCGCGAAATGGAAGGAGACACATGCCATGTCAGATTGTGGCCCTCTCACGGCGAAGAGCGAGGGCGAAGTGGAGATCAGGTGAAGGGAAATTGAGTGTGGGTGGCACGCTCGAACACATCAGAGCTGATCCTGTTTCCATTCGGTGGACTAGCAAACCCAAGCAGCCAGTCCATGTCATTCCCCCGGGGGGCGCAGCGGGTAATCGATACTCATCGACCCGTCCGTCGTCTGTTTGGGAGGCGGGATGTTTGGAGGGGGGAGCTGAAGGGCCTGTCTAGACTGCTTGGGTTTTAGGATGCTATGCTATCACTGCTCCTGGAGAATGATGATTGATTTGCTCATCTTGGTTGTAATTTTTTTCCATATCGGTCCCGCTGTCCATTTTCCTCGGCTATTTATACTTATCTACAACCATATCCAATTACAGCCCTGAAAAAAATCACAATCAGTGGACGGAAAACAGACGTTGGGTGACTTTTTCGGTTTATAAACATCACCGTGAGCTCAAATGGAAGAATAAAGACCTCGGTGTACTTAGAAACGAGGTCTTCGAGGGTTGCATGGAGAGGAACCATGTTCGTATTGGCCGTCACGTATGAGCGCTCCAGTAGGCACTATTAAAATTTCATGACAATTTCCACGTCTGCAGGAAGATTTCCTGCTGCAAAGTGCTGACAAACTATCCTGAGTTGTTGGAAGAGTATAAACAAATGACAGAACAGGAGAAAGAGATGTTTATATGCAAAGAGACATAAGAACATGAGCTAGTACATGAGTAGGTTAAATAAATCAAAGAATGAGTTTGCTAGTGAAATCTGTAAGATGTTCGAAACAAGATGCTTGGAGCCTCATTTGTAATGACCGATCACAGGCTTGGTCCAACATGTTCCATGAAGATGAAATGGTGAGCAAAGTCTCTGTAGAACATCCATTTACTCTGCAAATACGTCGTGGAAGCCAGCCGAACATCTTACAGCCTTAGGTTCTTTACTTGTTGCAACACAGCGAAGTGTTAAGAAGCTTGAAGCATGTGACAGTGCTTACTGTAAGGGGGCCAAAACTTCATCCAAGGCGTAATCCTGCTTCCTAGCCCCCCTGTAGATCCTCCTAATCACCTCTGTACTGCAACATGTGCACTTTATTCTCCACAGGAACAGATAATGGATTTAAATGTTCGAGGTTTTTTTTTTTTTTTTATCCCAATGGGATGACCATGTGCACCAACACAATTAGTGTCAGGAAGCATTGCCCGGACCAGATGGGACCTCTTAATTACGTAACGCGAGAGGCCATAATGTGGTCTGTGAGTCAATGACTCTGTTACTTCTGCTTGACATCAGTGGTGGTCCAAAAACACACCGGGTTTTTAACCTGTTTACAAAGCAATCTGACAGAACGCTTGCTTGTGAAGGAACCTCAGTGAGCGACCTGCTGCATTTCTCCATTGTCTATCTGTTCAAACACGAACCTGTTAACCTGTGTGTGTGTGTGTGTGTGTGTTTGTGGTGTTTACGGCTCGGTTGCATTTCTGTTTGTTTGCGGTTCCCTGGGTGAGGGGAGGAGAAGCCGGCGTGAGAATTGAAGCTGTGTGAAGAACTCAGCGGGAGCTCTCGGGTCAGCGGCTTCCCCTCAGCATTGTGCCGGACTACTGGAATGCCGTCCTCTATTGGGATGCAAATGAGCCTCTCTGTGTGTGTGTGTATGTGTGTGTGTGTGTTTGTGAGTGTGTGTGTGTGTTTGTGGGCTTGCTTGTCACTTCCACCTCATTGACAAATACGCAAATCAGGAGTGCGCCCTGCTAATAGAGCTGTTGCTCGTAGTCTAAGTCGGGGAGAACTTTTTCACGGCTTGTCGTCGATATTTATCGCACGTCTTTCCCACGAGGCCTTTAACAGCCTGACAGCACCATTAACTCATCTATACACTCACAACTCGGGCGCTTTACGTGCCGACTGGCACTTCACACACCAGCAGCTCCATAACTATCAGAAGTCTCGGAGTACCGTTCGCTTTATGGAGACGATTTACACGCAGGGGCCCGAGTGGAAAAGGATCCATGTTAGGGCTGGGCGATGTAATATCGATATCGTGATAAAGTATGTCACGATACACATTTCTGAGAGTGTACTGTGGGTATGGTGACATGATTTTTACAACTTTATAACTTTTTTGAATAACAAGCAGCGTTTTGATCCTTAAATCGTGAAATTTTTTATTAAATATTAAGAATATTAATACAGATTTTTACATATTTTTCTTTTGAGTTTGAATAAAAGTATCGTCAAATTAATTTTTAATACAACGCTACTATTTTGCTGTTAGTTTGTTATATTTCGTGATACATATCATCCTGCAATATCGTGATATGATATTTTTGTCATATTTCCCAGCTCTAATCCGTGCTGCGTAATAATTAACGAGCGATTATACTGTACATCTTCTCTGTACGTCCACGACACGTATGCTTCACAATAACAAGTGACATCTGAGGATTTTCTCACTTCTACGCAAATGCTTTCTGATGCTGTAAGGAGACAAATCCAAACGATCGGCTCGGATGATTCCTCGGACCAATCCTACGGCGCCTGACGCTTCCTCAGTCCCTCACTCACAGCTTCAGTTCCTACCTGCACTTACTTCAAACAAAAGTGGAAGAAAAACTTATAACCGTGGTTTCATCTTATCCTCAGTCTCTCATTAAATGTGTATAGAGACGTTATGAAGAAAAATAAAGCTTGGAAGGAAGTAGCAGAGATCGCTGGTGCCTCTGGCGAGTGTATGTAGCTAGTGCAGTTAGCTCGCTTTGCTAATCTAATCTGAAAACGAAGCTAGTATGTAGCTGAGTGAGTGACGTGTAAATTGAATATATACATTTTAAACAGAAGTGATGTGTACAAATCGTACGTATAGGCTACATTTCGGCTACCAAAAATTTTTCATCAGAAAAAAAAAGAATAAAAATGAATGCTGGACAGGCCACGCCCACAAGCGTTTAGGACAAATTTGTTCCTTTTCCACCATTTTGTCTGATCTTTTCCACCATTTTAAAACTCACTCACACGTTCTCGTCTTTTCCTTCTGTAGACTGCGTGTGTGAGGTCACGTGGTACGGCGTGGTCTATGCTGATTGGTCATCACGGAATACATGCCTTGAATCAAACTGCATTTGAGAAAAATATTTAATACTTTTTTTTTTGGGCAGCCCTAAACCTGGATCTTTTTTTTCTTACTTTCTACAGCTTTTAAGGCTTTTTTTTTTTTTTTTTTTTTTAACAATCAAGATAACTTTCATTTTTAAAAGGTTGCTTTATGTCGTCTTGATTGCAATCACAACATCGCCTGACATTTCGATTCTGCTCCTGAGCTGCACGACAGGGACAAAAAAAAAGGAAAAAAACATATTAAAAAAATTAATCGATAATGGCATTTATTGACATTAAGCACAGAAATAGAACTGAAAACCCTAAAGCTGTACTGCGACAAATAAATGAAAAGGCGAAAGCCCGTGGCAGCGTCTGGGACAGTGATGGAATGAAAATGTTGTGGAGGTCGTTGGAGGCGAGCGAAGAATAAAGGTTAAAGGATCCTGATTAGACAGATTTCATCCCTTCGTCTTTTCTCTTCTGTGCTCGAGGAGAGCTGAACTCTGAGGCCCTGCAGTTGTCAGGTTATTAGCGCGTGCTCGTCTCGCTGCTTTAATAGAACAGAAATGGGTTCGCTCTTCCCACACGGGTCCGTGCTCGGGTTCTGCATGAGGAAAGGAGCATAAGGGGATCGGCTGCTCTTTGCTTTGTGACCATAGTTTTATTTGGTCTATTTCAGCCTTGACACACACACACACACACACACACAGAGCAATGTGTCAGTGTTGTGAAACACACTTGGCAAGCTTTGCTAGTCAGTAATTTGTAGCACACGCTAATGATCCACTCTCGCTTTGGACCGACTTGAGAATAATCAATTGAAATTGCAAAAGACAACAGAGGGACGACCCGGGCTAATGGCGTCAGGCCATTATCGGTTCACGCTGAATGTGGGAAACGAGATCGAGAAATGGGAAAAGGGCGTGTGGGGAAAAAAACACAAAGGCCATTTTGACAACTGGAGCTTCACAGAGCGCTGGGTGCTATTAGTGACTTCTAAAGGCAGCGTGTCGCTCTGCTGAAGATTACAAAATGCTCGAGAGGTTTCATTATGCGCAGTGAAATATCAAACATCAGCTGTGAGGTAATAACAGCATCTTAGGCCTGGGACGGATGACGATAGTATCGAACCATGACGATGACCAATCGCAGGCTCGGGCGATGAGCATGAAACGGTGAGCGAAGTCTCCATACGACGCCGTTTACTCCACAGTTACGTCGTAGAAACAGCTGAACATCAGACGTCTTAAAGCCTGAACTCTTACATACTGTACGTATATTATTTTCTTATGATCACTTATTTGGATGATTTAAATGTCTGTCAGAAAAAAAATACGAACCATTCATGTGTTGTCTGACTTTGTAGCAGGACGTGAAAAAAAAACCCTGCGGCATCTTAGCTCGCCAAACAGAACGTGACCGTGAACGTCTTCTCTCGCAAAACATGAAATTACAACTACAAGAATTCAATAACTATCTCTGCTGCTGTTCACCGCAGGTCACATGCCCGCGTAGTTTATATGGTTTTATTTCAATTTTATAACGAGGTTAGTTACAGCTAACAACTCGTTATGTTTATTTACAGTTTTGCAAATATTCCTGCCATTCTTAACAAATAATTAATTTTAAAAAACCCTGACTAAATGTTAGTGTTAGTGACTAGCAGCTACAGTCTTACAAGTAACAGCTTCTGCTATTTTTTTCGCTGTAATGATGTAACACGTACGTAATGTCTGGCCACGCCCCCTTCTTTTATACTATCTATCATCAATCGACGAGAGTCGGGGGCGTGACAGAACGACACATGATCCCACAACCCTGTACGACATCAAACCACCTGATGTGACAATTCCGATCGCTGTGTCTCTCTCTCTCTCTGTCTCTCTCTCTCTGTCTCTCTGTCTCTCTCTCTCTCTCTCT
>CM040474.1:1740732-1780445 GCA_022758105.1 Pangasianodon gigas | reverse complement strand
TTTTTTTTTTTTTTTTTTTTTTTTTGTAGAAAAAACAGCGTGTGAGTGTCAAATTTAATTTAAAAAAAGTTTCTCAGTATGATATACTGTAACATTCAACATTTTAGGGCATTATTTAAAAGCTGCCCCACTGAGAAGACATCTTGTTTTTTTGTACTTCCTGTTTTTTTCTGGTAGAACGCAGTCCTGTAACTCAGCGCCCGGCGATATGACGGTGTAATAACGATATCACGATAAAATCCGTCACTACACACCTTTCTAACAGATATTGTGAAATATTTTTATTACTTTTTAAAAAAAGATTACATGTACATTCATATAATTATAACAGACTGGAAGCAGCTGATGTGATGTTTTGTACTTAATGTTTAAAACTGTAAAATGTTTTTTTTTTTAATTAAATTTTCTCTTCTTCAATGTTTTTTCAGGGTTTTTTTAAATATTATTTTAAACCTGAAAATAAAAATACACTTATTATGAATGTGTTTATTCATAATAAATGTAGGTTGTTAAAGATTGTTAAAGATTTTTTTCAAATATTTTTTAAAGTTTTAACAGAGAACATTAAATAAAAGTATCATCAGAGTTTCAGGGTTTTTTTTTTCCTGTTTTGGTCGCTCGATGTTAGCAAACCTTTATATCAAAACACATATCGCTGAAATGTTTCGCAAAAAATCCCTTCAAATATTGTGATGTGATATTTTTGCCATATCGCCCACTCCTACCTGAAAAGCTAGTTTCCTGGTTTATGTACAGTATATGTCGATTTATGTGTCTTTATAACACACACAATTTCCTTTAAAAACTTTATAATCCTCTTTTACTAGAGTCGATGTATGAAATTACATTGTGCAATTTTACAACAATTTTTACTAAAAATCTTCTTTTTCTACATTCAGAACCAAAAATCTCAGTTTCTAGATAAAGTTTTACACATTTATTCTTATTCCTGATTAGAATTATATTACAGACGACTTTTAATAAAATGTTAGTGTTATAAAGAGTGACATTCTTACAGGAATCTTTTAATTAACAAGAATAAATTCACATTTATTACTGCAGATGAGGCTTTTACAGAAATTTTTTTTAATGTTTAATCAAGAAAATTCCTGTAAGAATGTCACTGATGAATCTGACGTGTCTTGCCTTAAAAATAAATAAATAAAAAATAAAAGTGTGGCTATACAGTACACGTGAACACTGCGGACGCTTAAGAGTGGACGTTCTGACAATTTCTTATCGTAATCGTGATAAATTATGTCACAAAAAAGACTTTGTGCATATCGACAGCTCTTCTTGAATTCTCTTCTTAGAAAAACAAAAAGGTTTAGAGCAATAAAGCTGAAACTAGCTGAACAGATTTATTATGACATTATAGTTTCCTCCTTTATTTATTTATTGATGTGCAGTTTAGCATCTTGTCTACATCTTCTTCAAAAAAATTCTTATTAAATTAAAAAGACTCTTTAAAAAGGAAAACTTGTTGAACTCATAGTTTTCAGATGCTTCTCTTTCATCATGTGTATCGTCTCGTCTCAACCCATTTTCAACATATTTATTCCTCCAGAGCAGGTCATTACTCTAAGTGTTCACTTATCTCTGACGCTACGACGAAGCTCGCGCTATGATCACACACACACACACACACACACTCCCTTTCATTTCCTCTTGTCTGAACACACACGGGTCCAGAAATAAACCTCAGCTCAGTCTCTGTTCTTGAAAAGCGTCATCGAGCCAGGTTCTGAAATACGCAGATGCGGGTGCTTGGACCCCACACACACACACCCACACACACACACCCCCACACACACACACACACACACACACATACACACTCACACACACACACACACCACTAGGGATGCACTAATCCCACTTTTCCATTTTCAGTACAATGCTGATGGCACTATAGCTGACAGGCGACACTGGAAATGAGTCGAATATCAAAAGAAGCAAACGTCTTTTGATACGTTCTTTTCTTTTTTTTCCCCTCAAAACATCGCAGGAGTGTTTGCGACAACGTGACTCCACATTTTCAGCTCTGTTACCATCACTCCGTCTCAGAGCTGTGAACCTCTACACACCCAGTCTCTCAGAATAAACGACCTTGGTCGGGTCGACGATTCCTTTCAGAGAATTATTGTCTTATAGCTAGCCGTAAATGTATCTAGCGTGGAATTTAAAGTACACCGACTTACTCGTAAATGAACCCTGATCCATCGTCAGTATCGAGTAAACTCTTACAGCGTTACTCCACAAGCAGAAATTCAACATTCACAGCACGTCTATAACACCGAGATAAAAACGTATGGAATAAAACACTACGTGGTAGAAAAATAACCCATGATGCAGTGGTGTGATGAGTTACTGTTTCCACACCGAAGTTAATTATTTCCTACAACACCATGTCTCAAAGTGTTTCATTCCTCTTACACCACAGCAATTTGTCAATGTTTACAATCCTTACTTATTAAAAAACAACGTCACGTTTTTTTTTCCATTTATAGTTACCTTTAAAGGCCACGAATCTTGTCATAGCACCTATAGACAGTCGTTCCGTCAACAGCCTCCTTTTTTCTTTTCTCTTAAAAGCTCACGTTACAGAGAAAAGCGTAAACGCCTCTGTTCTGAAGATGTCAGAAAAGTTACAGCTTTACCTCTGAATGTTACAAAGCGCTGACACTGGAGACTCCTTCCATCAATGTTAAAAAAAACAACATAAAAATCCTTACAGAAAACTTCACCATATCGTCGAGTACATGTTTGTAAATCTGTTTACGTGAAATGTCCCTGTGAGCGAGTTGTTACTATAGAAACAAATATCAGAAAATACACTAACGTAATATAAACCTATGATTTGCAGTAATTCGTCCAATTTAGGAATAAGAGTAAAGAGGTTTTCCCTTCACTTTGAGCCTCAATAAATATTTAAATAAATAAATAAATATGCTACCACTGTATATTTAAAACCTAAGTATTGAAAGTTCACAATAACAGAGTGAATAAAATTAGCTATCTTTAGCTACGCTCACAAATATCGCGTTATTTTCGTTAGCCTAATTAATCGAGAAAGCCAAAACTTGTGCTCATAATTAAAATACATAATAATAAATTATACATCGCTAACTTACTGTATTTTGTTATCACCTCATTCCACACCCACGCTGTCGCATTCACACGTGCAGCGTCGCATTAACGACTTTAATTACCAGTTTCAGCGTTCACGTGGGTTCATTAAGACTTTAAAATATTACAGGTGGGGAATCTTTAAGGACCAAATGATTCGATTATAAACCGATTCATGATTTTTCATTCTTTCCTAATAAGGTAAAATATAATAATATAATTTTTATCCGTTGTGATAAACTCTAAGCTTAATGTAGTGGTTATTGTTCAAGAGAGAAGTTCTGTGCATTGACATTTTTAAGTAATTATAACACAGATGATGAAGTTTTGTGCAGCCATTTTGTGGACGAACTGTGATGCATAAAAGAATCATTTATTTTCCCATCTCTAATATAAACCCTATTAATAAAAAAAACTCTAGATTTAGCAGATTTTTCGCACCAGCTCCTTTATTTAAAAAGATATTTAGAAGGGAGCTGGTTCGCTAACTCATCCACACACTCACACACACACGCGAACACACACACTCACACACACAGACACATGACATGGAAAAACCTAAAAAAAAAAAAGCCATCTTTCTGAAATGCACTTATATTTCATCCAAAAACAGGTGTGTCACAGATTCTCCACATCGTGTATACCCATATACATATGCAAGAGTAGCAGAAAAAGGACAAAAAAACAACAAACATGTGACATCATTAATATTCAGAGCAAAAAAACACAAACAAGCACGGCTGAATTAAGTCTCAGACATCTCGAGTGAGCATTCAAAGTCTGCTAGAGTGAGGTATTTGTACAGGTTTAAGAGTTAATTCAATAGTTTTAACCCTGTGTGAGTGAATTCAACACTAGATAGGTGTTAATTCTGTACAGTAAACACAACTTTAACTCTATAATTATTAACTCTATACATTATTCTAAATGCTGATTCAACACTCGCTACAGAATTAAATAGTTAATTCATTAGTTTTAACCCTGTATGAGTGAATTCAACACTATACAGGACCGTAGGTGTTAATTCTGTACTGTTAGGGATATTTTAACTCTCTAGGTGTTAATTCTCAACATGAAGTTCTACTTTAACTCTTTAATTATTAACACTAAAGGCCAGCCTAAATGCTGATTCAACACTCACAGTGAAAACGTGTTAATTAATTACCCCACAAGAGTGTATTCAACACCAGGTGTTAATACAAGACTGCAAAGTGTTAATTCAGTAGCGTAAGTAAGGGTTAATTTAACTCTAAATCAGTACTCACTATTTAAAAAAAACTGTTTTATCATAAAATCAGATCATGAGAAATCAAGCACTTCTTACAGCCTAACCCTTACAGCACTGAATTAACACTCTGACATCGTTGAATTAACATATACGGTGTTAATAACACTTATAGAGCTGAATTACACACCTCGAGTGAGCATTCAGAGACTGCAAGAGTGATCTGTTTCTACATAATCAGAGTTAATTCCATTGGTTTTAACCCTGTATGAGTGAATTCAACACTATCCAGGGCCATAGGTGTTAATTCTGTACTGTTCGGGGTGTTTTAACTTTATAGGTGTTAATTCTGTTCAGTAATTACTAACTCTATAGGCTAAATGCTGATTATATATATATATATATATATATATATATATATATATATATATATATATATATATATATATGTGTGTTAATTAATATCAATAGTTCTAACCCTGTATGAGTGAATTCAACACTAGGTGCTAATACAGGACTGTAAGTGTTAATTCTGTGGTGTTAGGGTTAATTTAACTCTATAATTAACTCTAATTTAGTGGTCACTATAAACAAGGGTGTTGAATTGTAAAGGCACATTATGAGGAATAAAACACTTCTGACGGCGTTATTAACCCTCACAGCACTGAATTAACACTCTGACATTGTTGAATTAACACATACGGTGTTATTAACGCTTATAGAGTTGAATCAACACTTTATTTTACGTCCCAAAATATCAGAATATAACATGGCATTCATTTCCACACAAAAAATGTTAACTCAACACTGGACCGCGCGCGCGCGCACACACACACACACGCACGCGCACACACACTCACGCGCACCAAACCCCATCACCACAACTGATGTTTTATGAAGCTGTTTTTTTTTCTTTCTTTTCTCTTTCATTTATCTCAGTGCTCAAGTACAGAGATGTCCGTTAGAAGAGGTGTAAAAGTGAATATAAAGCGGAGGACTCACCGTGTGGCGGTGCTCACGAGCCCGGTGTCCGTTACACTGACCGTTACTCGCCTGTGTGAATCCGTTGACTGGGCGAGAGAAAAGTGTCGCGCGAGTGCCGCTCGTGCGCCTCATCCGCGGCTCGCTCTGGAGAACGAGAAGGAGGCGGAGTCGAGAAAAAAAAAAAAAAAAAAACCCGAGCGTGGCCGCTGATTGGCTGGCCTGTCACCCGCGTCTCCATTACTGAGGCGCCATGGAGGACTGGCAGAGCAGTTTCAAAAGTAAATCTTTAAACCCCAGCCTGATAAATGATTTTATTGCCAGCTTTCACCCGTTTAATTTCAGTTATGGCCAGGGGACTGTCGAAACCTTTCAGGTGAAAGAAAAAAATATATATATTAGTTGGCTGAGTGTCCAATGGAGCTCAGTGTCTGTGGTCACAGTTTTCCCAATCATGGCAGGAGTGCAAACATAACAAACCTGATCCCAACCTGACACTTGGATCTGCTTGGATTTAGTCTGATTTCTGTACAAATGAAAATATAAGAAAAGCCATAGTAAATGGTTCGAGCGCCAACTTTTCCTGACCCTAACCCTGACCTTCATAACTAGCGGTGTGACCAAAGTCTTCTTTTACGACGTGATTCATGATGTACGACAAAAATTATTTTACAATATGCGACAAAATCTGAGATTTTAATAAAACATTTTGGACACAGTTGGTCAGTTTTTTTTAGTCGCAATGGCCCTAAATTAGGACGCCGATAATGCGAACGTTATCGCGTTATTGTTTCTCAGACCACAGATCGCAATTCACGACCAAAGAATTCATTCAACTGAAGAATTCATTCAGAATTGAATCAACTGTCATTCCATCAAAAAACAAAAACAAAAGTTTGTGAGGTGAAGTTTTCATAATTATATACCATTTCACACTGATATGTTAGTGGTCGAAATAACCGTCTCGCTGACAGAACTTACAATAAATTTGGTAAGTCTGATATTAACGTTTATATCTAGAGTTGTGCGAATTGGTACGAATTTGCAAGTGTGAATTTGCAAGTTATTAAAAAAAAAAAAAAACTTTACTATATTCAGTGACCATTCTGTGACCAGACCTGCGATTACAGCGTTTTTTTTTATTAAGTTTATTACTTTGTCATACTATACGATATGATCCTGATAAAATCTTGACCGAATTGTGTAACACTATAATTCTGTGCGATTATGTGTTCACCATGTCAGAGTATATGATGAAGATCCTCTAATGATAGACCTGCGATTAAAGCGAATTACTACGTTCTGTTTACGTCATCAGTCAGCGTGATCCGGAAAGCATATAAATCCCATAAACACAAACATTCTTCAACGTGAGCTTGAAATATTGAGGAGATTATTTTAACAACCGAGTGTTGTAGCAGCGCTCACACTCTGGGATTTTAATTTGAAAAGATTCCCCCAGTGCTAGAACTTTATTGTCAGTCGTCTTTGGATGCAATGGCACTAAATCTCCACCAGTAATGGGAGTACATCACATTATGCGTTGTAAGGCCGCCGATCTCAACTCCCGATGAAAGAGTTCTTTTTTATGATGTGCAACATAGTGTGTGCAGTGACATTTTCATTATTATATCGTATTTTTCATGTAGATATTTTAGTGGTTGAAATAAACAACTTCCTGATGGAACTTACAGCGATAAATATGTCAGAAAGACTGGTATTGAATTAGTTCAGTTAGACATTTTATTGATTCTTTTAATTACATGTCTGATTCATGTTTCACACTGAGTTCTTTGTTCTTCGTTGTTACAGAGAAAATAATCCCGTCTGTTGTATTTAATTTTACCTTTCTGTTGAAGAAGGTTGACGTAATTAATGAACGTCCACAAAACCAGGTTGTAGGAAATGGGACGAGACATTGCATCTACGCTGTGATTCTTAGATAAAAAAAGTGAGTTAAGTGGAAATATCAAATGGAAAAATAAATTGGTTTAAGTCTAACCAATTAGCAAAACACATGGGTTTTACTAGCTAGTTATGATTGAACCAGCATGAAATAGGGCTTAGAAAATAGACAAGAGCTTCCAAGTGATGCAGAAGCTAAAAAATTGATAAAAGACGGCCACATACAGATTCTGCAACACAGAATTTTGTCAGCTTTTTTGCATGCCCTGTGGTTGATTATCAATAATGCATCTAAAATGCAAACCCAGTGAGATTTATTTAAAGGTCCTTTCTTGTTTTCCTGCAAAAAAAAAAAAAATCCATAGTTCACTGGTCCAGTCCATAGTGCAAGCAGAACGTGATGAAATATTCAATCTATATTCTCAAGCCTTTGCTGCATGCTGCAGAGCAACTGTGACTGAACAGTGGCCAAGTCACAGGCTGCAAAATTCATGCACCGAGCCTGAAGCTGGAATGAATATGGAGACATGCTCATGAGCTCTGTCCACGTTCAACACCTACTCTGTCTCCTGGCATGTCCCCAGGACTGCATGCCGAATGTCGGGGACGTTTTTAAAGGTGTTTGCAACAATCAGAAGGACAGGGCGCAGTGGGTTAACAGCACACCTGCGCATCAACACGCTCCGTCAGAAGGAAGGAGGGGTCGGGTGAGAGTCGCAGACAGTCCATATGTTAAAAGTCTCGCTTTTGAGTCTGCGCTACGATTCATTAGAATTCACTGTATAGCTCTGTGAAAGAGACACAGTGAAGGATATGCACTGTATAGTGTCCTGGATCATTCGGTCTTATAAACAAGTCCTTGCTCCGTCTGTTCTTATTTCTTTTATAACTTATAATAAACATTTCATGTGCTGGATGGCAACTGTGAAAGCCATAGCAATGACGAAACTCAGAGCAAAAGTGGATTGATAGCCACACAAATAAAAGAATTTTATAGTGAAAAATTTTCCTCCTTTCCCAAATGAACTCGGTCAAACAAGACATGTTTGGTGTCTTGCACTGGACTTACACTTCTAATACATTTAATAATGGTAGTCTATTTCACCCAAAATCTTCTCTCTGCCTCTTCCTAGGAAAACAGCCTTGGGACTTCCTGTTATCTATAAACATTCCAGGGTTTTCCTGTTATGTACAAATAGGAGCACAACTTCACTTTGTTTTTAAACCTAAACTCTGGAATGTTATGAGGTGGCCATTTTGTACAACCAGAATAAGTTTTGCTCAATTTAGTATCCCAAAGCATGAAGGTGGAATTGTTTTTAGAAAGATGGAAGTTATGAGGATGATATTCAACTTTGAATACAAAGTACACCAAATTTCTTTAAAATAAATTACTCAGTTTTGAATAGTTACATGTTACAGGTAACGATATATGTATAATTCTTTAATTTGTCATAAGTTAATAGTGAAATAATGTAGAACTTACATGTTGTTCTTGGTTCATTAACTTTTAAGTTGAATTTATAATAAGTGCTACTAAACTGTTTCATACATGTAAGTACAGGTGATAAATGTGTTATAATTTCTGTAAAATTACACAATTATTCAATATTCACCTGAAAATAGAAAGAAGAAAGCACCAAGTCTCATCTCCAAGTACCTTGTATTTTGTCACATTAATTACTATGTACTAACGTTTCCACCTTATAAAGTTTGCACCAAGTTTTACTAGTAAGATCTTTATGCATTCACCTCTCAGTAAATATTGCACAGTAGCTAGTTTTAAACTTAGGATTTAAAAACATGTTCACCATCCACTCTCATATTGTTACAAGATTTTACAGTATGGCAATTACCTACTAATTACATATATAGCAGGTAAGTATTTACTAATTTCAAGTCAATTCTGGTGAATATTTTGCAGATTGGAAATAAAGTACATAGTGTAAAAAATACCAAATACAGCAGGACTTAGTGTCAAATGCAATAACTGCTCAAAAATGAATTAAAGTAATGTAGAACCTGTAGAAGTTGTACTTCCTGCTTAAACTTTATAAGCTGAATATGTAAACTGAATGCTAACAGTAACATAATGGTAGTAATTACTACAAATATTTTGTCACATTAGCTACTAGGTACTAACATTTCCAACTTACAAAGTTTGCACCACTTGTAAAATCTTTATATTTACAAATTAATTTCTGAATAAATTTGTTGTAGAGCAGCACTAGGTACATCTATACACACTTAGCAGTTTTCACATACACCACAAGTCAAAGAGGTTTATACATTGTATTCCGGATCACTTGCTATTGGCAATTAAATAAGAAAAATTAAACTACAAAATGTTTCAACGAGTCCCTAAATCTTTGTATTTGTTAAAGTGTACTTGTTTGGTGAAGCTGTTACTGTAAAATTATAATACACTGTAAAATTATAAGTTACTTTAAGTCTTACTTTTGTCTTATATGTGATATTAGCTAGTATCAACTGCAAGACACGTATATGCTATGTGCTGCAAGAATCTAATTAAAGTGTTACATCTAGACATTTTTTCCCAATTAAACATGACTCAGTTCACTCATATCTATTTATTAATTAGATTTTCTAATTGTAGTTCTAATTTTCTGAAGTTAACCAAACATGATCACTGTGAGAACATTATTTATGAGCAAACTCTGAGCAAGACATTTGCTTGTATAGAGTTGCACAGGAGTTACAAAGCTAATGTAGCTAATAATGGAAATCTGCCTCACCTAATATCTTTTCTGCCTCTGTTCACTTATCCCTAATTTATTACTTAGATTTTCTAATTCTAGTGTATTTAACTGCTAATTTTTTGAAGTTTAATCAAAAATAATAATACACAGAGTTCAAAATCTATACACACGGGTGTGCATGGTTGATTCTTGATGAACTTTTACAATTTTTTTTAGCAAGTCTGCATCTTCACAACCCTGCGCTTCATTCAAAAGCCTTCAGGCTGACACTACATGAGCCCTGGTTAATTTTCAACAAAGAAGGTCCTGCTGATTTCTATGCATTCCTCAGAGGTAGTGAAATTCCTTTTGGCCTGGCCACGAATCATCAGTGGAGTGTGTTTACAGCAAGGCAGCTGGACGCAGTGTGAGACCTAAGCTCCTTTTCAGGAAGAATGCACATTTTGTGGTTATGTAACTGTGTATACAGTCAGGTCCAAAAATATTTGGACATTGACAAAGTTATTGTTATTTTAGCTGTCTACAACAGTATATCAGAGTTGAAATTAAATAATGAATCTGAGGGCAAGATGCAGACTGTCAGATTCAATTTGAAGGAATTTACATCCAAATCGGGTGAACAGTGTACAGCACTTTTACATGTGCCCACCCTTTAAGGAACTAATTGGACAAACACAACTTAAATTAACAATCACAAATTAAATTGTAATTTTTTATTACTTGGTTGCAAATAATTTGCAGTCAATGACTGCCTAAAGTCTAGAACCCATAGACATCACCAGACGTTGGGTTTCTTCCCTGGTGATGCTCTGCTTGCTCTTTACTCCAGCTGTCTTCACTTCCTTTTTTTTTTTTTTTTTTTTTTGTGAACAATTATTTTATTGAGTAGTCAGTTCAGTATAGCACAAAGTACAACACAGTAATTTAGACTGTAGCCATACCCCCCACCCACCAACCCACCAGGTAGACTTATACTGTGCTGAGGAAAATACAAGACATTGCAGTGGAGAAAAGTACAAAGTGTAATACTTAATCACAAGAAAAATAAAAAGTATACATAAATACCAAATAGATTGTACATCAAAAAGAAGAAACAAAAGATTTAACAATATCAAAAGTAGCACTTCAGGTCTTCAAAGTTTTTGTCTTTGCTCCATGAATGTGAGCTGTAGATAGTTCCATAGAAACAATGTCGAGCAAAGATAAGCCCCATACACGTCTGGTCATTAAATGGGGAGGAACCCAGCGACTGACTAACATTTTCTTTGCAGCAGTAAGAGCAGCTAAAAGCAAGTTTCTCTGTTGCGGAGACAGAAAAGTTATTTAAGAAGAAAAGATCTGGAGTCAAAACCACATCCTTTTCTAATAGGAATGATATGTAGTAATTTCCAATGGATCATCTGATGATTTGGGTTTTTTGAGGATGATGTAATTGTCTCCCAAATTTGATCAGAAAATAAAGTTTGTATGTCACCACTGATATCCTTAGACCAGATAGTTGTTATGGATAATGGTTTGTATGGGTTTTTGAGGAGAAAAGAGTAAATAACTGAAGCAGAAATAACAGAATTATCAGTGGGGAGAATTACTTTTCGCAAGGGATGTACAGGCAATTGTGCATCCCAGGGAACTCCATATGCGCGAAGCGCTGACCTAATGCGAAGATTCATAAAAAAGGAGGTTCCTGGTAGATTAAAAAGGGCCTTAATATCTTGAAATGATTTCAGGCCTTTGTCATCATAAATGTCACCAAAGGAATTGACTTTACATTTAATCCATTGTGGACAGTAAAATGGGTTTTTACCTGATAAAAAATTATTATTGTGGAACAAAGGTGAATGACGATGCCACCTCAAGTTTGGCTCTATCTTTCTGGTCACCGTTCTCCACGTAGAGATGAAATGTGTTATGATAGGGCCAAAACGAAGTTTACATTGTCTAAGTGAGACACCAGCAAAAACCAAATGCTCTATATTGTGAGGAGAAACAAGAGATTCTTCAATAGCCCACCATGAGGTTGACACATTTGGTTTAAACCAGGCTGACAGTGCACGGAGAGTAAAGGAGTCAGCATATAATTTAAAATTTGGAAATCTGATCTGCTATGCTGTAAAGTAGATAATTTAACTGTCTTCACTTCCTGTTTCGTTCACGTCAACCTTCTTGGGATGTTTTGTCTTCAGTTTTAACTTCAGCAAGTGAAATGCAGCCCAATTGGAGTCAGCTCAGATGATTGACATGGTCATTACAGAACATTCCACTTCTTAGCCTTAAAAAGGTCTTGGGTTGCTTTCGAAGTAAGCTTCAGGTCATCATTGTCCATCTGTACTGTGAAGCATCGTCCAATGGGTTTTGAAACATTTGGCTGAATGCGAGCAGATGATAGCCCTATACACTTCAGAATTCATCCTGCTGCTTTTCTCAGCAATCACAACATCAATAAATACAAGGGGACCAGTTCCACTGGCAGCCGTACTCGCCCAAGCCATAAGACGTGGAAGAAGAGGTGGCATGCTTCAGATCATGAGCAATTGCTTCACTTCTCCATACTCTTCTCTTCACATCATTCTGATACAAGTTGATTATTTCCTCCTCAGTCCATAGGATGTTGTTCCAGAACTGTATATATTTTATTTTTTTATTAGATGTTTTTGACAAACTCTAATCTGGTCTTATTGTTTTTGAGGCTTATCAATGGTGTACATCTCTGTATTTACTCTGGTGAAGTCTTCTCTTGATTGTTGACTGTGACACAGATACACCTACCTCCTGGAGGATGTTCTTGATCTGGTCAACTGTTGTGAAAGGGTTTTTCTTCACTAGGGAAAAAACTTTTCTATCATCCTCCACAACTGTTTTCCGTGGTCTTCTGGGCCTTTTGGTGTTTCCTGAGCTCACTGGTGCATTCTTTGTTTTTAAGAATGTACCAAATAGTTGGTTTGGCCACACTTAATGTTTTCTTGTCTGTCTGATGGGTTTGTTTTGATCTTTCAGCCTAATGATGGCTTGCTTCACTGGCAGCGACAGCTCTTTGGATTTGATATTGAGAGTTAACATGAACAGATTCCAAATGCAAATGTCACACTTGAAATCAACTCTAGAACTTTTATTTGCTTACTTGTAAGTGACACACACCTGGCCACTAAGCAGCTAAGCAGCCAATTGTCCAATTGAAAAAAAAAGTGTGTGTGTTTGATTGTGGTAAATCCCCTCATAAATAAAGCTGAAATTTTAATATGCATCTAGACTAACCTACAATGAAAATAACTCCTTACTGATTGAAACCGACAATGCCTGACAAAAATCTCCCACAGTAGAGCCAATTCTTTGATTGGCTGCTGGCAGCCTGAGCGAGAGATTAGAAACTCACTCTGAGCACAGTTCATTCAATAAATTCAATATAAAATTCAATTTACTGAATTAAATTGAATTGACTAGCTGCGCTTGGGGAGTTGAATGTTAGTCGTGCGGATGAAAGACCAACCTTGTTGATTTTTTAGACATCATATGATAAAGCAAATTTTTAAAAATGGTACAAACATATTTCAAGCCATTGAAGTCATTTTCAAAATGTTTCATTCATCTTTTGTACAAGATTTTTTTTGCAATATTCCAGCACTAGCTTTAGCATCTTCTAGCACCTTTATACTTATACAGAGACCAGACTTGGCTTTAGTACTAGCAGTTTATATTTATAACTGAATCCATTAAAAAATAGTAACATTTTTTTGTAGAAATGATATGCCTTTTTTTTTTTTTTTTAGCAAAGTGTTTGGACATGCTATATGGGAGTTAAGCATGTGCTAGCACCCACTTTACCTTTTCCTGGATTAATGTTTTTTCAAATTCTTACAAAAAAAAAACCAAAAAACATAAGAACACAAGATAGCATCTTATACCACGTCTTACCTCTTATTTTGATTTATTCCAGAATGACACAACATATTTTTTATCCATTTGTGTTAGTTCCTGATCTCACTTACATTATAGCAGCTATAAACACTCCTTCCCTCTTTTTTCTTGAAGTTAATAAGACAAAAAAATCACAGCTAGACATGTTACAGAGAAAGTGCAGTGTAAACTCCTCTGTCCTGAAGATATCAGAAAACTTAAAGTTACTTATGTTTTTGTAACTTACAGCTCTACCTCTGACACTGGAGACTCCTTCCATAAATGTTAAATAAATGTCTCCTTATAGAAAACTTCACCATATCAATAATCACACATGATTTTAATCCGTTTAAGTGGAGCGTCTGCTGTACAATTTCCTGTGAATGAGCTGTTACTATAGAAACGATAACGTATGCATTAGAACGAGTGCATTATAAATATAAACCTGTGAGCTGCACTACTGTCAGACAAAATGGCAATAGAGAATATTGTCTCTATTCATTTTTATTGGCAAGTCACCAACCAATGCATCCTTGATATTGGGTTAGCATCAACGACTCAGATAATACTGTAAAAAGAATAAATAAATAAATATAAAAAAAAGGCAAAACAATGAGAAATGCAATGCTTTGCCGCGAAGCCTTGCTCATTTCAGCAGGAATGTGACTGATATGCTCAAAGGCACACATTTCTGGAGTGAAAGGAGCACACTAGATGTATTCTTCGTGATGTAATTGTGGCAAAGCTTGTGATTTTCTCTGACTTGCCGACTGCTGACAAGGCAGAAACTCTCTCTCGAGTCAGCGTGCGGCGTTTAAGAAGTGCTTATTTGCAGGAAAAAAAATGGGTGGTGGTGGCGGCGGTGGTGGTGGGGGGACAAGAGTCGGATCGTCGCGTCCTGATTTGAAGAGGGCAGAATCAAATGTGGCACAAATACATGAGAAAAAGGGAAAAAGAAGAAAAGAACAAGAAGGATGTTTGGAGGAAATCTAAAAATATCTCTCCAGCGCAGATCATTTAATGGATTCGCTTAGCTTTAATCTAAGTTAATCCGTATAGACTGGATAGATGTCGAGATTTTTTTTAAAACCAAGCTGAGTTGAGCTGCATGTACTGGAAGCAAAGGCGTGTCTTTTTTTTTACTTATCACAGATTACTCTAGTGATGCACACAGAGAAAGCAGATGTTCCGAGTTAACAGCCAATCTCACGGCTTGGCAGCTGTTTGTGTTTATATTGCTCTGAGTGCTATATATCTAATCTGAGCTAGCTGGGGCGGGGACGTGATGTACATGCTCTGTCATCCTGTCATATATATATATGGAGAAAAATGATGTGGGGTGTCAAAATAACGTCAAATAACGTCAAATATTCCTCTGTTGATGGCAACTGCTGTCGGAAATGTCAGTACAGCGTGCAGTTTGAGGAAAGCAAATAAGCCATCTGCATGCTAAAATGACTATTGTTTCTTTTTGCTAATCAGCCCTGGCAAATGTGAATACTTCGGAGGATTCTCGCAAAAGCTTAAGGACAACACGCTTTAATCCGCTTTAAATCAGAACCAGCACATTGCCTGAGACAGCGAGGCAGAGTCAAGGAGCGAATGAATAATAATAAGCCCCGGATCTGTTCTTTAATTCAGTGAAAAACACATGTGGAAGCTGCTCAAACGTGCACGCGGCTGCGTTTTTTTTGACTCGTGAACCGAGGGATCAGTCGGGGCGCTGTGTTTTCTAGCCTTGCCTTGATGAGATTTGAGAGTTTTCTGAGAGCGGCTCATTTGCATGTGTTTGCAACACAGTGTGTCGAGAGGCGCATTTTTAAAATATCCGCTCCCCGAGCATGCCGTCGCTCGGTCTCACAGGCACCGAGCATGATCGGGGCCGAATAGAGCGTGGAAAATCAGCAGGACCGAACCCGGCTCCTCCAAGAGAATGAGATTTCTACTCTCGGCGAGGGAGCAGCTCGGAGCGACCCGGGGCGACGACTTTACACCAGTGCAGGAAATTTATTAGACGGGTCTCTCAAAGGAGTGTGTCATGTCATGTTTGTTGACCGACTGTGTTTGGGGTTGGGAAAAAAAAAGAAAGACAGCCCCGAGACGCAGAGATGGTATGATTCATGTTGGTGTCGGGTTAAAGGGAAAGTTAAAAGTGTGTCAAAATGCAAAGCAGGAAAAATTCTCCCTGATTGACTTGCATGTTCATCTTTATAACTAACATGTTGGCTTTTTAGTTTAAACGTTGGTTTTAGCCCTTGGCTCATCTTTCGTTGAAGAGAGTGATGCAGCGGCGCTTTAGTGTTTTAGTCTGTCCAGCATTTTCACCTCCTCACCTGTTCACTCTGCTCAAACAGATCAGCTTCCAAACTTTCAGGCTAATACCGGCATCGTGCTCGTCACCTCGTAGATCGCTAACTAGCCGAGACGAGACTTTGCCGTAACTCGTATGGCTGCATTGCATTCTGGGTCTTTTAGTTCAGCGTTTGTTCCAACGTCTCCATTTCTTCTACAGTGGATTTCTTATTAATACAAAGTTCATGTTACCTGCTATAAAATTGTGAGTGAGAAAAGAAACTCTTTTCAGACCTTTTGAAAAGCGTTTTTTTTGAGCTAACAACAAAATCTAACAATTATCGCTTCTGTTTAAACGCCATTGTAACTGTGCTAGCAATAACAACGTGATAGCAGCGTGACACAAAACCACTAACCTCTCACAGGAACCATGAAAATACATCAGCAACCAGCAGATTAGCACCAGAAAGACTAATCACATCACAGAGATTTCAATGCAAACGTATTTAACATGTTTCAGGCTGGAGTTTTTCTTTACGAGAGACATAAAGTGGCTGTAAAGCGGGCTTGGCTTGGCATTTAGCCTCCATTACTCCTGATTGTTACAGATAAAGCTATTGAGGTGTATTATCAGGCCAGTTAACGTATTTACAGCACGTTTGGTTTGGACATCCTGAACTAATCTTGACTGTGGTTTTAATGAGCCATCTCATGTGAGATTTGGCCGTTTGTGAGGATGTGAAATAAAGTTAGTTCCAAAAACAAGCTAATCCTTCTCGATGTAGATGAAAGAAGGAGAAGCGAGAGGGAGTTAGACAGTTCCTTTTGTCTACTGTCGGTTCAAGGCATGCCTCATGCTGCACAGCGAGAGACGGATTAATGACCCCCCTGAACTCCCCCAGATGGACAGAGTCTGTTCTGTGTTATTAAATCCTTTGCTGTTTTTCTGCTCAGACCTCCAGCACATCCCAAATACGCTATGTGTGAAGTCCACAATAATGTATTCCCAAAGCAATTAAACTCTGCGTTAATCACACGGCTTCCTCGATAAAAAACCTCCTTTAGCATTACTGCTATCTTTAGCTGCAGGAATTATGGAGCGACAATTTCCAAAAGAGAAGATATAGCTAATAGTTATAGCTAGCTAATATCTCACTAATATCTACATAACTAACACTAACCACTTCCTAATTAGCTAGCTAACTAGCATTAACCTAATCATTAGTGTAATTAACAGTTCACTAACTGAACAGTCCTACAGCATGCATTTTATAAATTATATCAAATCAGATGATCAACTTTTCACAATGTTAATACAAACATTCCTCATTCAACTTTCCTGCATTCGCTCGAACTTTCGTCAAACTGGGGGATTTCTGCCAATTACATATGTAAGAAATAAAACTCTCTGTGTCTTGCTGTTATAGGAAATTAATCAGTGACAGCTGGTGTTATAGAGTGGAGTTACTGTCACCATTCTGAGGTTGATTTTTTTTGTTTTCGTTTTACAATAACGGCACATCCCGTTTTATGTTTTATTGACATGTTTATCCATTTATACTTTTTATCCGTTTATAGCTACACTTAATGTTTTGGAACGTCCTGCATAGACTTCTAGCACATCCTGACGATAACGTACGTTCCTGATGGACGCGCGAAGCAACAGCGCTGATTAAACTCTGCGTGAAACGCCGATCTTCCTCCGTCTCCACTCGAACGATCTCACTGAAGAATCTGGGGTTATGGCGCTAATCTCGCTGCATTACTCCTCGCTGAAGGGATTACAGAGTGACAATTTCAAGAGGAGAAGAAAGATGTAATGCGGCGCTTAAGCCTTCGTCCCTATTAAAAGCAAAACTGTGCAAGCGCCGCTCCGCACGCTAAACATTTCATAAAGTTGATGGATTTTCTAAATGCAAATAAGGATATTTGTATCCTGTCCCTCAGGAAAATCACTTTTCACACTCATGTGCTTCCGTCTCTCTGATGGGCGCGCTTAAGCACTTTTTTTTTTTTTTTTTTAAAGAATCCGCCAAGGCCGGCGGGTTGATTAATCCCGGAGGTACGCTTAAATCCAGCTCTAAATTAGTGCTGCAAAAATGAGAAAATTCTTTAGCCGCGAGTGCGGACTGATTAAAAGTCCTTTTCAGGTGTCAATGATTTACAAAAACTACCGAACTTAATCCTCCTTTTTTTTCTTTCGAAGCCCACTCCAGTGTCTCTCTGAGCTTTTTTTAAGAACCACGGCTGAGTTAAAGTGGAAGAGGAAGGTAATGACCCACAGAGCTTTTACTTCAGACAAAAGGAAAATAATTAGATAGCGGCAGGGGAGGGAAGGAGGGGGAGGCCAGAAAAAAGAAAAAAAAAACTCTGCAGGTAAAATAAAATGGCCGGCTTAGAAAGAGGAAAGAGGAGGGAGAGATTAAAGCCTATAGTCGCACTCGTTTATTGTGGCCTGAGATTGGGAAAAAAAAGGAAAAATAGCACGCATACGGGGGGGAGGAAAAGCCACAAATTCACGAGTCACTGCTTTATTTTCAAGCTTAGGAAATCCCACGAGGGGGACAAAATAAGTTCGGTGCGCAGTAATTAACTTTGGTGCAACCTTTGGCCGCAGAGTGCAGTCGACCCTGCAGTTTTTTTCACCTCAGCATTTCTGACGGCAGCCGTATCGCTCTCCCAGCAGACAAACAGCCTCGGTAACACCATTACAGAGAGCGATATGGCCTCGGCTTCGGCTTCTCGGCTTTAAAACAAGTTTAGATCTAACTTTATCACTGCCATATCACCGCCTCTCCTGACAGAGCCAGGAGATTTTTAGCATTAGCAAGCGATTTGCCGGAATGTTAAACACAATAACAATAACCTCAGTGCTTATATTGGACTCTGATTGGTCGGAAGGTTGATTAATTTTCTATAACAGCAGCTCTGACTATAACAGCAGCACTGACATTATCATTTCTATAGTAACAGCTAACAAATAAAACATTTAATTGTTGATGCAGTATAATATTCGTGGAAGGAGTCTCCAGTGTCAAGGCTTTGTAATAGTCAGTACGTTTTCAGGACTCAGGACTTTACGCTTTACAGTTTCTTGGTAACGTCACAAAATGTGATTTATTTTGTCTTGATAGCTTCAAGAGCAA
Source organism: Pangasianodon gigas (assembly GCA_022758105.1). Lineage (NCBI taxonomy): Eukaryota > Metazoa > Chordata > Actinopteri > Siluriformes > Pangasiidae > Pangasianodon > Pangasianodon gigas. The sequence goes on along the minus strand of CM040474.1, from coordinate 1,761,156 downwards.
GAAAAAACAGGCTGGTGAGGGAACGGCTGTTTATAACGTAAATGAGAACTGGAACTAAATTGTTAACTTTAAATGTAGCTATAAATGGATAAAAATATGATGTGTTGTTCTTTAATAAATAGAAAAATTATAATTGTTGTCAAATTTGCTGTGGAATAAGAGTAATAAAACATTTTGGGATGTGAAAACAAACAAACTTATCACTCTATTGTTGATTATTTTCCTAAAACAGGATGGCACTGAGTGTTTTATTCCTTACAAATGAGTGTTTTATTGTCTCTTACACATTCCTGAGCACCGAGAGCTCACAAAAAACAGCCAAAAACACATGCGTCTGATCATTCACATGCAATTTCTCTGCCTCGAGTGAGTGAGGAGTGAGGAGAAATTTCCGGTAATCAGCCATCACTCTGCTAGCTGTCTGTCGCACAATCGGCTTGTTAGCGTGTCTGCAGGGCGATACACTCAGTGCCGGATCTGTTAAATCAAATCTGTGGTCCGGATTAGACCGTAATCCTCGAGAACTCATTAGGAGGGAACACGTTTCAATCTTCTCCATAGGGCCTCAAATGAAACGGCTTCTAAATCCATATTGGCGCCAAAGCAGCGCTGGAACAATTCTTATGATCCCACGTACAGTGTGTCTCTGCTGAAATGTAGCACACGTGATTTCCGATGCCGTAGACGTCCGTTCTCTCTTCCTCCTCTTCCTCCTCATCCTCCTCGTCCTCCTTATGAGTGACGCCTCTCTTCTGCAGATGTGCCTCCTATCACAATCTCGCCGTATTTTCCACCAAGATCCTTTTGTCCTGCATTTCTGCATTCCTAACCATTTGATTAGCGCTTATCTTGAGAAACGGGAAGATAATCTCTCAGGTCACAGGGAGCAGGAAACAAACTGTAAACACTGACAACACTCATTTATGATTTACAAGACTAATATGCAGCATGGATGTAAAAAAAATGATAAATCTGAGTAGACCTGTGATGTGAAATCTCAGGCTGGATAGAAGAAGAAGAAGAAGAAGACAATAAAGATTAGCGCTTAATAAATAAAAATTAACCAGACCTAATTAATACACAATAAAATACCGAAAACCAACTGAAAAAAATGTGTAATGTACCTTTATTTTGACAGAAATGCTAGCTACTTCACCAACACTAGCATGCTAACTAACTATGTATCTGACATTACGTAGAAATTTCACTAACACTAACCACTAGCTAATTTCTCTAACATTAGCTAGCTTACTTAGCTATTGAAGCGTTAACTGTCAGCTAATTATCATGCTAATGTTGGTAAGGTAGCTAACATTAATTTCAGCTAATATTTCAATACCCAAGCTAGCTAACCAACTAATTCTAACAGATAATTATGCAATCAATATCTAGCTAGTCAACCAGCTAACTAACACTAGCCACTGTCTAATTTCTTTAACATTAGCTAACTTAGCTATTGAAACAATAACTGTCAGCTTAGTTTACTACAATGGTAGTATAACTTACAATACCCAAGAAAGCTAACCATTTATTTCTAGCTAACTTCTCTGTCATTAGCTAATGAGCTATCTAAAGGTAATCACTATCTAATCGAGCTAACGTTAGCTAGCTAACTTAGCTATTTAAACCTTGACTGAAAGTTAGTTTTAGCCATGTTAATTACCATGCTAGACTTTGTGATGTAGCTAACACAACATTGTAGCTAACTGAAACACTTCAGCTAATGTTTCAATATGAAAGCTCGCTAACCTAGCACTTAGAACCTGCTAATTTCTCCATCCAAAAACCACTACTTAATGTAGCCAAGTTAACATAGTTTTTGAAACATTAACTGAAACATAATGTCAGCTAAGTTAATGGCCATGCTAGTGTTGGTTTGGTAGCTAACATTAATATTCAGTTAATGTTTCAATACAAAAGTTAGCAAACCAACTAATTCTAACAGCATGCTAATTTAAGATAAATACAGTGCTATTGTTGATGAGGTAGATAACATCCCCAAGCTGGCTAGCTAGCTAACTAATTCTAACAGCTTGTTAATTTCTCCATTATTAGCTAGCTAGTTAGCTAATGATGGCATTTAATAGGGATGATGGCTTAATGATGGCATTGGTGAGGGAAATAACGTTTCAGTTAATGTTTCAATACACAAGCGAGCTAGATAACTAATAACAACTCTATAACTACAGTAAATAAATAAATAAATGAATCACCACCTTCTGACCAATCAGAATCCAGAATCCAAAAGCAGCTTTTTCTATAGTTTCTATAGATCATGTAACAGTCGTTATCTTCTATATATGAGCTGATTTTGTGTCATTTTTACATCATTCCTTTAGACATAACACATCATCTCTTTCTTCTTCTCTTCCTCGAGTGCCTAAGCTAGGATCCCATTAGCCGAGTTCAGAGCTACGCGCGCTGCACTGATCTTACTAAACACCAGGGGAATTTCCTTTGCAGGATAACTTTCCTTCTATTCCTCTCTGATAACTCGAGAGCTGTGAGTGTTTACCAGGCCGAGGCAGGCTGATTTATCTCGTGCTGCAAAGCTTCAGGAAAAAGTGAACCGAGAGATTCCCTGGTCTCCTGTCCACGCGCTGATAGGCCGGGTGAGGACAGCATGTCTGACGTCCAGCGCTATCAGTTACGTCCCACTGATCTGCGTGTCCTTTTCTTGTCCCCCCTGAGGATTAGTGTTGTTTCTTATCTTCAGCTGAGGACTCAACATCAGACCCCGAATAACACGGGGGTTGTGAAGGGCAATGACGAAACCTCATCAGGGAATCGACTCGTATCAGAATGTAACCCAAACCCGAGTTCTTCTGTGGTTCTGCTCCAGTCAATATGACCCATTTCGGATGCTAAAAATGGGACTCGGATCTGTTTCTCTAGTGAACACGAGACATTATATTGAAAATTTTTTTTTATATATTTATGTTATGAGGTTATGTTTGGGACATTTCACCCAGAGAGTTGGAATAAAAGTCTTAAAAATGATTAAAAAAATGTAACCTGAGCCCAAAATATGATGTTCGTTGATATTAGTGGAAATGATTTCATCTGAAATGAGTTAGCTATTAGTTAATTTTCCTCAACAGTCCCTGTGCAGGTACAAAGACTAACAGAAACAAACAATAAACTACTACATGCCTATAATGACACCATCATGATCGTTTCAACCAGCTTAGGACGATGCGCAAGAATCGTCAGAATTTTCACTAATGTAGCTAATAGCTGATTAATCTTAAAAAGGGGCGGATTTAAGGTGAATACATTATCAAGATTTGTGGTTATACATGTTACTGCATTATCCAATCAAATCAGGTTCTCTCATTCTGTCGTAACGACATAGAATCCGAGTTTGCTTATGAATTTTACGTTTAGATTTCAGTGGCAGAGATAAGCTTCTGACTGAGGGAATTTACGTCAAATCTGCTTCTGGGAAAGAGTGTTTATATCAGCGAATACCTCTTCTCTGTGGTGTTTTGTTGACTCTTAATTATTTGTTATGTGTAAAATGCCAAATTTCTGATTCATATTTTGCCACTGAGTTGTTATTTTTTATATTTTTTTACAGATAAAATCAGTCTGTTGCATTTATTCAGTATTTGATTGAAGAAAATTTTCACTTTCCTTCTTCTTTTTGTTTCTTTCTAACCTGCATGTTAACAGCTGAGATATATAGGGTTTTTAAAGGCACTTTAAAGGCACCCGCCAGTCCATTTGTACAGTCCAGAGTGAAAATTATCCTTTTGGCTTGTTTTCACACTGCACATAATTAAACCCCAAAAAGCCAGAAATACATTGACAGAAGACTTTAAACCAACCTTGAGTAAGAGTGTGTAGAAATCATAAAAATCACCCAAGCACTGAGAACACGGAGCCAACTCTAAATAAATGATATGCTAATTATATATGAGTTTAAAACATTCTGTGTGTCCTGATTTATTATCTCGGTTTGCTCATCCAAATTCAAAAAACACACCACAGTGCTACAGATCTAACTCAGCTTAGCAGCTCACATGTACAAAATCAGCAAAACAAAAATCTTCAATTCACTTTCTGCAGGTGAGTCGATTCAGAGTCGAATCACTTTCTTACTAGAGTTCCTTGCTCGCATGCGATTGGTGTGTTCTCGCCTGCCTAGAGAACCGCACCGAGCAGGAGAACACACCAGGGTTCCGTTTAAACGGACAAACGGACGCTAACACCGCCTACGTGAAAGATCAAACAGAATATATATTACAACGAGACATATGGTGCGGGTCAAATGGTAGTGGCTAGATAGTGAGGTGTGTGTCTGTGTTGCAGTGATGCTCTTTATGCAGTGTGTTCAGGATGTTCAGGGCTTGACACACTGCACCATCCTCCACCAGCTGCCCACGGATAATGCAGCTGGCAACATTTTCGACTTCACATCCCGGCATTTAGTGCCTCTGCGCCAAACTCCCAGCGAGCTCGACCACTTTGAACTCACGCCGCATGCAGGCAGCTTCACCAGCCGCCGCATACGCGAGCTCGGTCTATTCCTCGCAGACCGAAGTTAACTTCATAACTTTATGATATTTTCAGTGGTTTCTGCTGACTTGGTTGACTTGCTTTTGGCAGGAAATCAGTGCAGCTCAGTGCTGAAGCACATGCACTGTGATGTGCTGTCAGGAGTCAGGGAGGTCCGTGCTGCCTGAGCTCATTCAGCACGTCCAATCAGCATCGGTGGAGAGCGTGCATTTTAAGCCACAGCCCTGCTGATTCATGTCAGTGATCGATTTCTGTTCCGAGTTCTGAAGGTAAAAAGCAAGAAGAGTTAAAACAACGAAATAACTGAAATAAACTTGTCTGAATTCAAACGTCTACAGAACCATGTGGAGGGAGCGGATCTGTCAAGAGCAACTCCAGGAATGTGATCAGAGCGTCTCAAAACTGACCCGAAACACTTCACGTCTAACTCGAGCGGATATCCTGCTCACTAATAAATCAATAACTTCTGCCATGATGGAGACAAATATCGGAGTGTGGATGTTTGAAGTGTCACGTTCGATTCCTCGAAGAGGCCTGTCCGCCCGCGAGCGTGTTATCGTCCGTCCTGGCGTCTGTTTACTCCGGAATACCACCGACCGCATCCCAAATGAAGCTCGGACTTTGAAGGGACTTCAAAAAGAAGCTGCGATGAGAGAGGGCTGTAATTACACTCGTCCGAGGAGACTGCTTTTCGTAAGGACAGAATCTGGATTGATGTTCGTTTTGTGGTCGATATTTTACATTAGTCTCAAAGTGAAATGAGCAGGAGATGCATCTGCTTTCCTAACAAATCTAACCTTTAATCTCTGTAATATCTGCTGCTACATACTCTCAGGGGCGGAGCCAGATCCTTTACACCTACCAGGTTACACCCAGTGACTTTATTGGAGTGGCAGTTGAGGGTGGGGCAACATACTAATCCACATCCACAGAAAATGACATAATGTAGCGCCCCCTATCTGTGTATGCTCTGCGTAAAAGCCTCATCAGATATAAAAGGCACACTAGAAAGCTACAAATTAGTCATAGCTAACATAACATTAGGCTACATCTTACAAAGTACACTAGCATAATGAATTTGATATCATTAGCTAATGATAGCTAATAACGTACTGAAGAAATCCAATGTTACGCCTCTGAATAATGAATATCATTAATGTTAAAAATTTTGAAATACGTTTGTTGGTGTTTTTGTTCGTTGTGGTTAGTGGAGTCAGAATTTACGCTTCTGTGTTAGCTAGCTAAACTTGCTAGTTCCTGGACAACATCACATCGTTGATAATCCCTGCTGATGGACATCGGTGAAAGAAACTTGTTTGCTAATGTGAAACTTCCTGTTTGATGTTTACACATTTTTCGTGTGTGTTTCACATGTTTTTATTTTCAGATGTGATTATTTGCACAATTCATTCATTTTCACTTACGATTTTTTCCACACACAATTCATTCATATTCATGTGATTTTAAAAAAATTATTCATTTATTTTCACTCATTATTTTTAACGATTCATTTACTTTTTACTTTACTTTAACTAAACAGATGTGAATCTTTATTTTAATTTATACTTTTTTTTGAAGTGAAGAATGTGAAACTTTATTTATTTAGAAATGTGATTTTAATTGAGTAAAGAATATAGCTATTTTTACAAAATAAAACCACGGTGAAGTTTGAAATCTGTTGCCTCCGTATTGATCCGGTATTGAATTAGATATTCAATCTGTGTTATTTCCGGGATGAGTTCATCTCAGCTTGTATAGATATCTTTAAGGTGTTCATCTGCGCCTTAAATGAAAGCACGACCTCTCTGTTTCTGTAGGAGGCTCTTCAAAGGCCGCTGGATAATATTGCGCTCCAGACCAATTTACAGAGGAAAAATGAACAGCATCACAGAACAGAACCAAAACAATGGCGGCTCTTTGAGTGACTCGGCAGCCCAATAATGAAGTGTGAAATTGAACTGTCAGTGCTCTGTGATTGTGTGCCTTCTCTTGCCAGAGGGATCACATCTGGGGCTGATAAAAGCTCGGCACAATGCGGCGTCTGACACCCCGCCATCGTAAACACAACATCCTCCCAACCTCCACTTATCTACGCTGTTACGCAGGCGGCCCACGAACTCCAGCCGCTGTCATATTTAACTCGGTTAAGAGGCTCATAATTCCAAAGGAAATCTCTTACCGAAGAGTCATATATGATGATTCAGATGATTCACATTTTGTGAATCATTGTGAATCATACTTGTTTCAGACATTGATGTTTCAGACATTTTTCACGACTCATTTATTATTTTTGTTTATTTTCACATGATATTTACATGTGATTCATTTATCTTCATATGATTCATTTCTTTACGTATGATTCATTTGTGTTTGTGTTTTTTTTTTACGGTTGATTTTTGTAAAATGTGATTTTATGACACAATTTATTTATTTTCCATATGCTTTGTTATTTTCAAATGATTCACTAACTGTCACATGATCTTTATTGTCAAACGATTCATTTCGTTAGATGGTTCATTTATTTTCTTATGATTCATTTATTTTCATACAGTTCATTTATTTTCATACGATTCACACATGACCCATTTATTTTAACATGATTTTTGCATGTGATTCATTTCTTTTAATATGACTCATTTATTTTTATATGTGATATTTGTATGTGATTCATTTCTGTACACATGATTCCTTTATTGTAACGCGATGCACGTGATGCACACATTTCAATGTGATTTTCTCACACGAATAATTCTTTTCACGTCTTCTGTTGTTCACCTGGTCACATGTAAAAAAGTTCACATGATCACACATGAAATGGATGTGATTTCTCTATAAGGAATCCTGAAGACTCTTCTTCAAACCTTAAGGAAACAAGACACTAAGCAGAGCACTGATGGAGCTGCGTTTTGCTCTTCTCATCTGCCGTCTATCATGTTGAGTCGTTCTCAACAGAAGCGACTGTTAGCACTGTTAGCACTGTGTGCGATGTGTGTCACAGCTATTCAATCTGTTCAGCCTTGGGTAATATTTGCACACTACATGAATATTGCAACATATGACTACTGTTACATATTCATACGGAACATTATTCTCTAATTAGACCCAAATTAATGATTTGGTGAGGCACGATTAAGGCAGCGACAATGCTCGTTTCCACGCTCTTGATAGTTATTATGCCTCATAAAAACGGATGTGACTTTTGTTGTTTTATATTAGCACCATCCGTTACCTGGTGTTCTTCAGGCTTAATGATCCAGTGGCACATTGCTCTGCTGATAATAATTATTCATTTATACATTATTTAAAACTGAGAAGAAAAAAAAAATGTTTGAAATATATTTGAATATCTCATTTGCACAACACTTGTTTAGTTTTTCAGATGGAGCACTTTTGTATTCAAAAGGTAACATGTTGTGCTCTTAAATGTCGGGCTTGTTCGCTTAATGATTAAACAGTTTAAAAATAAGTCACTTTCTGGAAATGAAATGTCTGAAATGGCCAGTAGCAGTGATGTGTGTAAGGAATAAAACACTTGGAGTCATGCTGGGTATGGAAAACAATCAACAATGAGGGGTTTTGATCACAGCATGTCACAACCTCTTTTATTCCTCTTATTTTACAGCAATTTGCCAACCATTACATTTTTTATTTATTAAAGAATGACATATTGTACTTTTATCCATGTATCATTACATTTAATGTTGTTGAAACAAGTTAGTGCCTGTTACAAAGCCCTGACACTGGAGACTCCTTCCATAATTATTGAATAAATCAAAATAATAAACCATATCATGACAAGCTAACGTGACAACTTAAAGAGAGAGGAAAAAAAGAGAGGCTGGTGAGGGAACGACTGTTTATAGCTGCTATAACTTTAATGAGAACAGGAACTAACCTGCTTCACAGATGTTCCACAACATTAAATGTATAAGAGGAATAAGACACTTCATGTTGTGCTGTTGTGTTATTACTTAACAAGTTACAAATTTAAAGTTTAAAGTCAGGTGGTCAGTCTAAGCCTTGTATTCTGCTAGAAAACTGTAATGTGTTGGTCAACAATTTATTTAAAGCATGCTTTCTAATGAATTATTCCAAACAGATGATGTGATTTTGCAAAGTCACAGTTTAAGTCACAAAGCCACCATTTTGTTTGAAAAGGAAACAAAATGTCCACTTTCACCTGTATGTCCTTTTATCTTTTGGACAAATTAGTGACTGATTTCTGTGTAGTAAAATAAAGCACAGACAGAGAGAGAGAAGAGAGAGAGAGAAGAGAGAGAGACAGTATCACCCCCTCCCTCGGTTCACTCCTGTTCTAGTCACTTCGGATGCACATTGTGCCATCACCCATGACACCTACACGACATCCACTGGGACGCCAACATCTGTCAACCAAGTGCCCATTTTCCAACACGGCCTCCAAAATGAAGGGAGATCCTGTCGGAAATTTTAGGACAGAAATATGTGGAGCGAATCACTTGAGCAGCAGAGCCTGCATGTCTCGGACCACAGCACGGCTGCGTTTACAGCGCTCACGCAGGCAGGTGTGGGCTGTCGAGCATATGTCAGCTGTCTCGTGTAGTTAGCTGGAGACAGAAAGGGAGGCGGAAAACTCTGCCGAGGGAGGGGCCGGCGGGGGCTTCGGGGTCGCCAGGATGGGATAAATTCTGCCTCACGCTCGGGCTGCAAATTGACTGTGACATTTAAAACACCTCGCGAGATGAGATGTTTGCATTAATAAGTCGTCGGAGCTTCCCTCTTGCTCTGTTTCGTCGGCGGGAAAGCGTGCTCATTTGCACTTTTCAGCTGCTTGCTTCCAGGAATATGCAGCTTCTCAGCGACACATGTTGTTGTTGTTGTTTGTCGTTGTCATATATGTTGTTACATTTAACTCACCAGGTTTAGAGCACAGCTTTGTTTTTAATCGGCGCAGTTGATTGGTGTGATTACAAGAAGCTTAGAAGTGATAATTAGCCACAAATGTGGAAAGTGCTAGAATGTAAATTGGTCACATTGTGGGATATGATTAGATCAGGGACGCACTGATACCGCTCCTGGTGTCGGATATCGGATTTGCTTAATTACTCGTAAAAATACCACCATTCAATACCACGTGATACTATGTAACAGAACAGTGACAGTAATCTGGACATATTTTATGATTAAAAAGTATCATATAATATGAATATATAATATGAAATATCAAGAGGAGTATCTACAGCGTCTTCCAACAATACAAATAACCTGATAAAACATCTTAAACATAAAACTCAGCAGCTCATTGCTGTCAGAGAATGTTGGTGAGAAAAAAACGTCTACAGTTGTATGCTAGGTGAGTGAAAGTAACAATAACGTTCTTGACGATCAGCCACTGATGCCACGAAAACAAAACCCGCTCTTCTCCAAGCTAACTAACGTAGCTAGCTAACACACTTCACTTAAAATCAACTCGCTAACGTTATAAAGAACGAGTCTGGTAGCGTAAGCGCATGAACACACATGTGCGCACTTTTCATGGCCGTTATTTCAACCATGAAAATGAAATGTTCTGTGATGTCCCTGATTGATTAATACTTAGTAAGTTGGACATTTCAGTATCAATATCTCTATTTCCGTGTACGAAAAAACCTTTAAAAAAGAAAACATGGAAAAAAAGGTATTGACGCAACCTTATATTAGGCGCTGGGAATTGGAATGCATTCATTATTAAATTTATTATCTAAACGCCTCGCTTCATCATGCATCCTTGTCACGAATCGAACAACTGATTTCTTTTGATTGCTCCATTTCCAGATAAAATGGAGGAAGATAAAGCGCATCCACCCTTTCATTTCTCTTTCATAAAACCATCATGAACAAGGTCACGCAGCAGTTGTGGTTTGAGTCCATGAGTTTTATGAAATATTATGTTCATTTCCTATTAAATGTTTCGATTAGTCCTGTGATTTCCGTACTCCTGATTCAGCAGGATACTGTCGATTCAGCGTGTCGAAGGTTAAACATACACCACGTTCACTCTAACGCAATTAATACATCACTCTGTATATTAGGTTGGAGATGCACGGAAGTAGAAAGGGATTAATGCATCTCTAAGTGTGTGTTTGTGTGTTTATGCGTTTATGCATAACCTGTGTATCATTGTATGAAATCCAGGTTTGGGATAATGTTGGAAAACATGCTTCATCTTTTTTTTTTTTTTATTATTTTGCACTTTCAGTGCAGTGTGTCCTGGTTTTGATGCCGTCCCCTTTACAGGAAACATCTGGCATGTGATGCTAGATTTATCGTGGGAACAATAATTAAATCTATCACAGATGAACCCAACACTAGAGCGAGAGATGAGAGGAAAAAATACAGAGAAAGGGGAAAAAAAGAAAACAGACAGCAGAGCGAAATCTCACAGCTTGATGACATTCGGAAAAATCAACATCACCGCAGGCCGCTCGAGTCGTTTTGTATTTAGTCGCAGCTCGGTGTCTGAGATTGAACAACAAAATGGAGAAACGTCAGCTCATCGGACGTGTTTAGTTATTAACCCTTTAAACTCCCAGGAACTGTCGGTGGGTCAAGATTTATTTTTCCTCACCCTCGTAACTGCGTACGATTTACTATCAATTTCACGGCAGTCACTGAATAATATGGTGTGAAATAAATAACAGAATAACAACCTGAATGGTTAATTGCTAATTGCTTAATTTTAATGCTTTTACTAGCTACAAAAGTCTTTAAGGTTAAAATACATGTCATCCATTCTAAAATTCATGAGTACAATATTAAATAATTATCCCACAGCGCTGCTGAGTTCTTCATTCTCGACAGAGGAGTTTACGCTTCTTTGGCGATTCTCGGTGACATGACAAGCTGCATGTTTTTGTCTTATCAACTTCACGAGAGAGAAAATACAGAGACTGATGAGGGGACGAGTGTTTGTAGCTGCTATAGCATAAGTGAGAACAGGAACTAGCTTGTGTCATGGGCAATAAATATAACTATAAAGGGATAAAAAAGTGTGATGTGAGATAAAAATTGTTAGCAAATTCCTGTGATATAAGAAGAATAAAACACTTAAGGGCATGCTCTTATAGGAAAACAATCAACTTTGGGATACTGACTTTAATCTTATTGTCTTACTGTTTAACATTTTGGTAATGATGAAGAAAGTGAAGCGATGGAGCGCAAAAAAACATGTATGTTGCGCTAATAAGGGATTTAAAGTCCTAAGGGATCTAAAAACCAAAAGAAAACCAAACTCCATGCACACACACACACACACACACACACAAATATGAAAAAAAATTTAGAAACCTCTACAAAAATGTTCAAAAGGCCTTGATTCATTTCATTAGCCAGGCAGCACAGTTTGGCGACGAACAATGCCAAGTTTTTGCTCCCAATAGACACGGTACAGAGCGCACCACAAAAGCTCTGCCGCAGTGAGGGAGGAAAATTGGAGCGCCTGTTTAGATGACCATGAAAAGTGGGCCAAATGAAATGGCTGGTGAATAAGCGGCCCTGCCAAGAGCGGCCTTCACTCGCTGAACCCGAGCTACGGGTCATTCAGGAGAATCACGCAGCCCGCTGCGGCTCCCGTTCCCACCGCGCTTTCATCTCTAATGAAACTGCTACATTTCAATGCAGAAAAGAGAGAGAGATTTGAATACATGTGTGATGACGGCTGCATGGGTGGCCATGACGGGCACGGCCGAACCGTGAGTCACAGATTAACAGGTCAATTTGTGAAAATCTGTCGGGAAAAAAAGATTTAACAACTGTGATTTATGATGGAAAACGAAAATCTAACGCGATGGACTGCATTATCAACAGAGAGAGAGAGAGAGAGAGAGAGAGAGAGAGAGAGTGCAACTGAAGTGATAGATTAAATTACGAAACACTACACAAAATTTCAACCATTTTATATTTCAGTATTCTGTAATTTAGTGAAATATCTGTCTGTCTGTCCATCCATCCATTCATATCCATCTACCTCTTTGTCTATCTATCTTTCCTTATATCCAGTAATCTATCTATTTATCTATCCTTCCATCCAGTAGTCTATCTATCTATCTATCTATCTATCTATCTGTCTGTCTGTCCGTCCATCCATTCGCCTATCTATCTGTCTGCCTGTCAGTCCATCCATTCATCTATCTATCTATCTTTCTGCCTGTCTGTCCATCCATCTATCTATCTATCTATCTATCTATCTCTGTCCAACTGTCCATCCATCCATTCATAGATAGATAGATAGATAGATAGATAGATAGATAGATAGATGTTGCACTCAGGTTTGCCCCAGTTGACATGCAGGTCTAATCATACCTATCTATCGGTCCATTCCTCCATCCAGCCCTGCCTGTATCTATCTGTTTTTTTGTCTGTCTGTCCATCTTTATTAGGGTTCTTATCTTCCAATAAAAGGTTCTGCTTAAACCCTGTTTGATAAACCCTTTAGAACCTTTACGAGTTTCACCAGAAGGACAACTGATTCTTTAAGAGTGTAAAGACAGTGGAGTGTGAGGACCCTGGGGTCACTCACTGGATTTTTATACACAGAGACAGACAGACAAACAGAGGTAGATAGATAGATAGATAGATAGATAGATAGATAGATAGATAGATAGATAGATAAGCATACAGACAGACAGACAGATAGACAGAGTGAAAGATATTTAGATAGATAGACAAATAGATTGATAGATTGATATGCAGTATATTATATATTTAGATAGATAGATAGATAGATAGATAGATAGATGGATAGATAGAGCAGAGGAGCCGTACAGGCAGACTGTAATTACTGTGTCTCTCAGCAGACTCGGAGTCATTAGTGTCACGGCAGGACGCCGTTACTGCTGGTGACCAACCTTTCCACACGCCTCACTCTCTTTCTCTCACTCTGTTTCCCTCCTTCTCCTCCTCTCTTTTCAAGTTTTTTTTTAAAAATCCTGCGCTCCTCTCCCTCTCTCCTCTCCTCTCCTCGCTCATCAGGGAGCGTCTGTGTCTCTAAGACTCCAATTTAGACTAATTCACTGCCATATCCGACAGCTCATTCACTATGAAACAAGCTCTCGCTGCTTTAGAGTCGCCACCACTCTGACACTTTTTCTCTCTTGGTTTTTTTTCCTTCCTCCTGTTCCAACCACACCTTATTACCCACAAGGCAACTTGTCCTCGTTTTGATGACAAGTGCGCCCACCCCCCCTCCGTTTTGATCCATTCCTTAGGTTTTTTCAGAGAACACCGCGGCCTGGCCAGAACACCTCAGCAGGTCAATGGAAGCTCAGAGTGAGGCGGAATTTATCTTCCCGTGATCCTGCTCTCACACTCAGAGACAAGGCCATTAAACGCCTGAAATGGCCTCGCTGTGAATTACCTTTGACCATTACTTTACGGATTTAGCATCGATTAGCTGGCGACTTTAATCAGTGAAAGGATTCTCGGTGCAGAGCTCGCTACGTCTCAGCCACTCTAAAGAACGAACAAACTCACCACCAGCGTTTAACTTCCATCTAGTAATCGGAATTTACAGACCCATTTGAGATAATCAGAAGCGGGCTGGGAGTAAATATAACGATATTACCATATTCTTCACGGATAATAGGCCTTTTGCAGCTCTTTTATTGGAGTGAAGCGAGCTTTAGTGTGACAGAGCCACGTTCATAAACCAAGACACAGAAAAGATGGATGCAGACTGTAAACATGGAGTAAAACCAACAGTCTTTCTCCTGTACAGTGCTTAAGGAAGGAATAAATCATAACAGGACATGCTAGAATCGGAAATTAATCAACGATAAGGTAGTGTGATGTCACAGTTAACACTCTGAAGCTGATTATTTTCCAATAACAAGTGTTTCAATCTTCATATAAAACAAATATTTGCCAACAATTAGAATTTCTATTAATTAAAGAACAATTAAAGAATTTGCCTTGAAACATCTTTTACTACCATAAAAAATGGCATGATCTATGAAAATAAACACGTATGCAGTTCTTAATACACCAGTTTGTTTTCTTCTGCCATATCCACTAGCCGAATATCACTAAAGATATTTACATCATTGTATTTTCAGTGGTTTATTTAATACTGGACAAGTCTGGCAAAATGTAACTATAACAACCATAATTTTGTTTATCACAAACATTACTAGCTAGCTAACTGCCTGCTAGCCTGTTTGCTACACCTCTAGCTCACATTTGTCACTGGCATTTTATATCTGAGCCTTGATTTGTTTTTTATTTATTTAAATTAATGATTTGTTTAGCCTTAGGCATTGTTTCTGCAAGAACCACAGTTACAGACATTACTAGCTATTTAACTGTCTTCCTGTTAGCCCACTAGCACACATTTGTCACAGAAATTTTAGTATCTGGGCCTTTACATTTATTTCAGTATTATATTTAAAAGTGGGCAAAGCTGTCAAAGTATAACATTCTCATGACAAACAATTTTATATAAAAAATCACAAGTTATTACAGGGTTACTTTACAAAGATTAGCCTTAAGTGTCTTTTCTTAATTTTCTTAACTCTGTTGATGTAGTGCCGATGCATTCTCCTACAGCGAGCAGTGTCTCGGTTTAACAGAAGAATTCTTTAGCTTTTTCGACTGAAAGCTGAACAAAAAGCCGCAAAGCCCATCAGGAGGCAGGAAGAGTGCAAGACTCACAAACGGTGGCCTCCCAAGGCTCTTTGAGCAAAGGCCACTATTAGCATTCTCCCCGAAGGCCACACCGTGACAACAGCGGCCCAGCATGAGGGTGTCGTTAACCCACACACACCACTCCCCATCCTCCCCCCTCCCTCCCCTGGGCTACACCGGGTACTGGAGGAGTACAGCTCTGCAGCTCCGTCCCCTGAGGAGTTTGATCTGATTTGGGATTTGCACAGACACTCCATCACACCAGTCCACTGCGGCGAGGACTTCGAGCTGGATCTGGGTCACGTGTGCGTGTACGTGTGTGTGTGTGTCTGTGTGTGTTGCACTTTGTGCCAGATATCGCATCTGGACCAGCAGCTGGTTCCCATTATACAAATGGAAACGATGTATTTTAGGGATATTGTGGGACATGTTAACATATCGGTGTATCTGTTTTGCAGGCTAACTGATATCTCTTTGGGTCTTTCCCAGTAATCCTGTCAGAAAATGTAATAAGAGCAACGGAAGGCCAATAAGGGGGAAAAAGCAGCATAATCCATAATTTTTATGGATTTTCATTTTCAATTTTCAAAACAGCTATGGAAGAATTTGCTATTGGTGCTTCTGTTTCTGGAATGTGTTTATACAAAAAAGTATTACAATTCTGTCTATCTCTGTCTATGGATTTTGACAATAATACCTGTACTAGTGGTGAAACATAATTTGTATCTGTAACCCAAAGTGGGCGTGGCCTAAACCAGAAGCTTTTATTGTTATGGCATGTGAATTGTGGCTCTGACAGTTCCTCAATTTCAGCTACATCATTATTTTTACAGTCTCAGGCAGTTATTATTTGATTTCTACCACATTTAGCTGGTTCCCAAAATATCAACAAACTAGCTGCCTAATTTAAACCATCATGACCCTGGCTATCTCTTCATTCCAAATGAAGTATTTGTATTCGGGTACATTCCTAAAGTACATGCAAGTCAGGTTCCCCCCCAAAAAAATCACTCCAAGCAGAATAACTCTTGCCTCCTGCTACAAATTGAGCTGTGCTAACATCTGTCTGATTTAATTACACCATTGTTGTTGGAGAATATTTCCACCATGTTCTTTGTTGACATAAGCCGCCTTGGTGCGACACACCTCAGCAGATGTTGGCAATTAAAATCTCTCTTTGACGGCGCTAATATTTTTTAGTCTTACCAGGCAGGAGGACTTTCACATCGCTTTGATACATAAGTGAAGTGCGATTGATTTGTATGTGGTGTGAATTGAACTCCTCGAGTGCTAAAAGTTTGTGAGTTTAAAAAAAGGAGACGGGAACTCAGAGATACATATGTGGGCGAGCTGCTTATTATTTCAGACTTGAAGAAATGTGAAACGGGTGAAGAGTCCACACTGACCTGATCAACATAAATTACTCAGAACATGGAGAGTAATCTCAATTTTTTATTTTTTATAGTCTCTGTGGAGGATGAAATAATATTCCACCTAAGCCCTACTAATGAGCTTTGCCTTGCCTTTGAGTCTATAAAACATGGATTCACAGAGGTTGGATGTCGATTACTACATGTTATACAAGAGCATGGAGACCTGGGACAAGGTTGAGGAAGAGAGGAGGAAAGTTTTAACCGCAAAAAACGTACACAGTTCCATTTTAGGTTATAATTACACATAATCGGCCTCGATTATTAAACTAGATATTAACAAATTTACTGGCGTTACATTTGCTTGAACAGGTACACAAGAAATCACAAAAATTTGTAAAAATGTTTGTAACCTACGTTTCACTCCTGAGCTGTGAACATGCTTGGTAATTTATGGCTGGTTAGCATTTATCAACATACATACAGCATGTGAGAACACAGAAAATCAGCATTAAGAAAAATTTTTGGAAATCTGGTGGGAATTTTTAGTTCAGTTTGGCAAAAACATTCACACACAGATTGATACTATAGCCCAATGTCCATTCTGTATTTTTATCTGTTTCTAAAGGAAGCCTTCATAAGGAGCTCTTCATTACGCAGCTCTGAATCAAGTCCTCATGACAGGAAATTCTAAAAAGCTGGATTCCAGTTCATCGCGATAGGCCGACTCAGGACAGTCATTTCGCTAGATTAAAGCAAATCCTTGCATATTCAGTCTTCTAACTGAAATGAGTCATCTTTCACAGAGGCCAAAGTTCAAACTTAAATGTCTCTGGTCATGGATTTGATCCTGAAACGTCCAGATGGTTCTTCGCTGCGAAGTCTCATGATAGCACTATTAGCTCAGAGTGGTAGCACATGGGCCGCATTGATTCGTTCCGTCAATTGGCCAATTACAGGACTTTTTAAGGGTCTTGAGGCTATGTAGGTGTTGGCAACAAATGACTCTAAAATTACCCCAATTAAACAAAAACAGCTGGCCAATTACTCTTAATTGATTATGCTTCGCTTCCCTGACCTTGACATATAGATTATTCAGCAGTAATTACAAGGGCACTCATGCTTGGGTATATTTGGCACCGGTGTTTGGCAAAGGAGGTTTCTAGGAGAAATTTTAATGAATTCTCTTCAGCATGTTAACAGGATGAGCTTCATCCGTCCCAGCATTTCTCAATCAAATCATCTCTGACATTGAAGAAGGTTGACATCTTTGAGAGTCACGACATCTGTGAGACATATGCAGTTGATATACATCAAGGATGATTGCCCATAATTGAGCATAATTTGCCAATCCAGACAGGTTTGAGGTCAATTAGCGTTGAACCTGTGGTATATCTTTGTGGCCATGATGAGACAGAGATGACTCTAGACCGAAGAGCTGGTTGGACTCTGTATGAGTAGTGTCTCCGCTAGAACAAAGCAGCATGTCCAAATCAATTCTCCATAACCCCATGTTCACTTTCATGCAGCTGTGTTTAAATTCTTCAATCATGCTTCAAGGTTGGTACAAAATGTGAAAAAGACCGAGTCCACAATCCAGGACTGCTTTTATTTCACCAGTCAAGAAATTTATTTAGTCAACAGAGAGCAATGCAAATAACTGAGAGCCACAATTTTATCAAATTATATTAACTGAGTCAATATCAGATACCTAAAGAATAAAACACTCCATGTCATACTGTTACAGAAAATTAATCAATGACAGGATGGTGTGATGATGCAGAGTTACTGGAAAAATTCATCAGCTGCTACAGCTATTGCATTCATTTACAGCATGAATTAAAAAATACGTTAGTGGATGAGATCGAGAAATTATGTCCAATTTGATTTAAATCCAATCAAGACTTGGCCTTTTTACTTGCCTCACTATTGTGACTACACACATTTTGTTGGTAGTTTCATAAATAGGTGCTTAATATGTTTCTTTTTTAAAGTAAAATGTGAAATTTTTGGTCTCTCATTTTTTAAAAGTGAAATATGAACAGTGTCTCTTAAGGTGTCCCCCCGCTGGGTGTATGTCTTTAACGTTATCTGTGGTTTGCAGCTATTTTTTCCATCCAGGTGGTGATTCAGAGTTGGACGTCTTGGACGTACCCCCCTCCATTACCTCTCCAAAGGGGGGCGATAACACAAACAGTGTCACCCATGAGGCATGACAAGGACATGGGGCTTTTTGAACCTGTCGAGTCCTTGTTTGGCTACAATGAGAAGGGAAATTGAATCATTCGCAAGGAACTTGGGCTCACTGAGGGATTAAGCGACTTTTGTTTCATTGGTCAATGGAGAGTAAAATCAAAGGATGGGAATGTGGGGAAATCCTGGTGGGTGGCGACTTGCTGCAAGGACTCGCGGGAGTCCACAGGAGATTAACTCATCAGAACCAGCATGTTTACTCGCTCCTATCCGTGCCATGATGGGAGGCGAGGAGGTTGAGGATATACTGTATAACCTGCAATGTTTTTTTTTTCCACAGCTAATCCCTCATCTTTGGGTAGCAACCTTATGTCTGGTACATGATAGATTCTGCTCTCCATCTGTTGCTTGTTTTTGGTGTTTGGAGAGCAGCTTGAGATTTGAAGCGCACACCTGAGGAGCTGGAATGTAATTCGAGGGAAGAATATCCATCCATAGATCAGGGGTTCTCTAAAGTTTTGTATTCTTTAGTTGTAAAATAAATTCTAGAGATGCCCTCGGCACAGACTTATTTCACTTTTTGGCTATTTATTACAGCTTTAGGGAGTTATATACCCTGAACTTTCCACCACCAATTTTTCATTACATTTAATGTCAACTAAATTCAATTTCAGATTGATCTTTGTGGGTTTCATGGGTTGAGAATGCATTGTGATTTCCACCACTGTAGCAAAATTAAAAAATTACAGACTCCTAGAAGTCCCTGGATTCCACTTTTGAGATCCACTGCCCTTGATTATTCGAATCGAAAAGAGCCATTTGGTAGAGGTACATATGAAAGTAATAGTGGAAAAGAAAGCATTTGAAAAAGAAAATGAAAGGAAATAGGAAAGGAATTAATTTGATTTCAAATAGGTGAGGTGGAAATGTGCAATGGTGAAAGGCCTACATGTGTCAATGTGCAAAAATAAAAGAAAGGAAGGAAGGAAAAAAAGTGAAGTGCCTGCAAGCGTTGAGCCTTTGTACTTTGTTACAAAGTAATTTTCCATGATGGATCTTTGAAAAGATAAAGGAATGATAGAGGAATATTGCAGATTCACAGCACAGTCAGAGTTATGAGGATGGTTTTTTGCAGCTCGCACTCTTGCATAGCGTCTCTGTTACAAACCTTATCCCATATGTGGCATCCCTTATCAATCTTTCACCTTAATGGTGCTGCGCTGTTTCTATACGGCCGCAGGGCGATAAATCACGTGGGATAACCTGACGGCCGTCACATACCGCTGCCACTTCTCATCCAGTTTCACCTCTTTAAGCCTGGTAGCCATTTCTGACTCTGATACACGCTTCGATCTCTGGTTTTTCAATCTGTTGTGGAAGCAAAAAAAAAATGGAAAAGGTTCAAATTGAACACGGAAGGAAAATTTAAGTAAGTGGTATGAATGGGAGTAAGAATGGAAGGTAAAGGTCAGATGAAGTAAATATCTGACCTTCAGCATATTCGCTGTTTCAATTATCAGTCATGCTGTTCGGATTGAATGGTACGCTGTTTTTCGTTTTCGTTTTTTTTTTCATTATTCTGTAGGTAAGAAAGTGGAATGTGAATTTATTTCACCAACAAAACCTGGTTATTGTGTCTATAATTTCTGAAAACGGACTTTGCTCAAGGTCCAACCTATTTGTAAAAAAAAAAAAAAAAAAA
>CM040474.1:1693396-1740632 GCA_022758105.1 Pangasianodon gigas | reverse complement strand
ATGTTTAACGAGCCGGAGAAACGCTTTTCCCTTTCCTCCACCCCCACCGAGCCAGATGAAGTGCAGCAGACTCGCTCGCCCACAGAGCGTAAATCACTCCCCATCGCGCCGTTGAAGAGGCCTGGGGGAGCCGTTCGGGTGGTGAGGAGGGCTGGAGGAACTACACACACACACACACACACACACACACGTTGAAGGATCTCTCCACACCCTTCTCTCTAGACACATTATCAGCACAAGCAGTTTCTGCACATGTGCTGTTTAACGTAGGACTGACTGAACAGCTTTAACACCGTCACCATTGTGCTCCAACCACAAGGTCTGTTCCTAAGACCTCAACGGTTAAAAATTCACAATTATATATATAGTTGAAAATTCAACACTGCAGTAATTATAGGGCTTTTAATGATGGCTTCTGAGCACTACTTCTCATCACTGTGTGTTACATTAGTAACCCAATTAAAATGAGTATTACTCCATAATTCCTCTATATTTTATAAAAATGTTCAATTTCGTACACCCTCGTGTTCTTCCACTTCTTACTCTGCAGTGTAATTCTCTCTCGTGTGCATGAGTGGAGTTAAACTTCCTATTTCAGGGTTTTTTACAGGATCATAATCTGGTTTCTCATGAAGACATTAGTAAAAAAAAAGTGTATTGTGGAATAAAGTTTGATTGTAAATGATAATGTAAATGATCTCAAACTTGAAGCTACATATTCAATTCAATTTTTTTTGTATAGCGCTTTTAACAATGGACTTTGTCACAAAGCAGCTTTACAGAAAAAAAAATACATTCAGGATATAAATTGTAAATGTGTAAATTTTACATTTAAACATGTATATTTGTATTTGTGTCTTTATTATAAAGGACACTTTACAAACATTAATTTCAGTCTTTCAGTTTTTACACCACAGCTCTTTTGAATTCTGGATTCTGATTGGTCAGAAAGTGTTGATGATTTTTCGCTAACAGCAAATCACAGGTTTATATTAATATCATTATCGTTTCTATAGTAACCGCTCATTCACAGTGGAGGACGTTCCACACAATCAAATTAAAAAACGTGTGTTAACGTCGATATGATGAAGTTTTCTGTAAGGAGATGTTTATTTAACATTTGTGGAAGGAGTCTCCAGTGTCAGCGTTTTGTAACAGTCAGAGGTAAAGCTGGAACAGTTTACACTTTTTGTGGTTTCTCATTAACATGACATGCATTTTTTCTCTTATTCACTTGTTTCGTGGACGTTCCGCAACGTTAAATGTAACTATAAATGGGTAACAATGTGATGTGACATTCTTTAAGAAATAAAATATTGTAATCGTTGGTAAATTGCTGTGGTATAAGAGGAATAAAACACTTTTGCACGTGCTGTTACAGGAAAGTAAAAGTGTTATAACAGTAACTTGATTGCTTTTCTATGACAGCACCACTGTACTTTTTATGAAATAAGCGGTAACATAGTAATTAATCATTTTGAAAGCAAAAAAGGACAAATATATTTTCATGAGATTTTCATGATAGGATTGATAGAATTAAAAAAATTGACTTCATGTACATATATTATTCTGTAGCTACAGTGAAGCTAAAAAAATGGGGGAAGAAAGTGTGTACCATGAGAATGTACGTATGTACAAGTATGTAAGCCTTAGGGTCGCAATTTTTTATCATTATTATTATTATTATCATTATTATTATTATTATTATTATTATTATTATTATTATTATAATAATATGCGCTTTCTGAGCCTGAATATAGGACAATATATTCTCTGATATCATGAATATTTGTCAGAAAGTTTCTCCTAACCTGTGTTGCAGTAGAATTGCAGAAGATTGCGGCATGTCACGTTCACGTTCGTGAATAAAATGAAAAACGTGCAGAGCTTGTTGCATGTTGTGTGAATTTCAGAACTTCCATTGGCACAGTGGTAGTTTTCGCATTATCACCATGTCTTTCCTGAACACACACACACACACACACAGAGAGAGAGAAAGAGCTTTCACATGCTCCTGACACTCGTCTCACACACACGTTCACGTTGTCGAAGTGTTCAATTCCCTCCTGTTTTGTTAAATAATACTCGCTGGTTAAAAAGAATGTCACGTTCTCTCACTCCTGCTCTCTAACCATCTCTTTTTTTTGTTTATCTCTGAGCTCTGATACTGCTGTGAATTTTTCAAGATATTCTGAAGCAGTTTATCAGTCAGAAAAAGGTCAATCTGCTTTATGAACAAACATTTAACGGCAGTGATGGAGTAGACTGAGAGCAGACAAACCTGATAGCGTTTCCTTTCTTCCCTCCTCTCAAAAGCCTCAGGACAGACGAACACACCTCAGTGTGTTTAAAAGCGATGATGTGTGCTATTAATCATACAGGCATTAGCAGTGGGTTTTCCTCCGGACGCTGCGAGGCGCAGAGCCACTTATCGCTAGGCTAAAGACGATACGATACTCTACCTTATATATATTAACAAAATAAGGTTTAGACTGGCTTTTTTTCTGGATTAAATTACTGCTCTAACTTCAGAGCTAATCATTTTGTGTGCTCAAGCTAGCTAACAAACAACAATGTTACAATCTCCTCTCGTAAACAATGTTACAATCTCCTCTCGTAACATTAGCTAGCTACTTAGTTAGGCTAAGGTAGAATTGTTACTATTAGATTTCCTAAGATTGGAGTTTGGAGATTAGTATACTGTATAATGTACAATCTCTACTAATGAAATATTTGTGAAGGGTCTAACTAAGTATTTTTAAGTAACTTTGGAAAAACATTAGTGTGCATTATTAATCACACTATTAGCGCTGGGTTTTCCACTGGACACAGTGAAGCACAGAGCCACTTATCGCTAGGCTAAAGACAGCTAAAGATGATAAACTACCTAAAAAAAATGATTTTGTCTGGATTTTATTTTTTTACACTTCAGTGCTAATTATTCTCTGGGCTCAAGCTAGCTAGCAGTACTCTCCTGTGATCATTTTAGCTAGCTAGCTAGTTAAATTAGCATCTAAGGTTGAATTGTACCTACTAGGTTCAACACTTTTCTTTTAAATGCTGCACACGAAGCTGCTAGCATTTTAGCTAAACACTAATAGAAGTTTATGTTTCGTGTGAAGGCGCTAGGCGGAATTTGCTTTGGTAAAATTAACATATTTATATACAATCTTTAGGCACGGTGGCTTAGTAGTTAGCACTGTTGTCTCGGACCTCCGGGGTTGGGGGTTTGAATTCGGGGGTTTCCTCCTGGTACTCCGGTTTCCTCCCCCAGTCTAAAGACATGTGTTGTAGGCTGATTGGCATTTCCAAATTGTCCGTAGTGTGTGAATGGGTGTGTGAGTGTGCAGTTGTGACCTGCGATGGACTGGCATCCTGTTCAGGGTGTCTCGAGTCCCCTGGTATAGGCTCCAGGCTCCCCGTGACCTTGTGTAGGATAAGCGGGACAGAAAATGGATGGATGGATGGGTAGCTGGATGTACAATCTTTACTCAGAGATTTTTTTTTTATTCGTGAACGCTCATGAACCGAACTGAACAAATCGTTTTACTGAACAGAATCAAATGACTCGAGTCAGTGCAAAGACTCAGATGATGATGAAGGTCTTGGAAGGCAGCATTATGCACAAACAGTCGATTCAGATGTGACTCAGTTGAGTATAAACTCAGCAGCGAAGTATAGGATACGAACATTTTTCCAAAATTGTTCCTAGCTGGATTTTTATGAGCACCAAATTTCTTTTTTACATGCGCCTGTAAACAATTCCTGAATAAATTTGTTTGCTTTAGAAATGAAGCAAAATGACCAATATAATCAAAAAGTCTCTATTGAAAAATTAATATGCACATTTTTTTTAAACCTCTGTCCAAAAACTACATCAGCTAATCTGTTTGAGAGTCAGAATAACTCCGCAAATCCACACGAGGCGAATGTGTGATGATTTAAACATGCCGTTTGAACAGTTTGTCTTGGCTGAGCGATGAAATTTGGGATAATGGGGACTGTGTTCAGTAAATTTCTTTTTTTTTTTCTCCTATTATTTTAAGGGTGGATTGTTAACACAGGACTGTTCTCCATTCTCGTGTCCTTGTGAGTTTCATTCCTACATGATAAATTGGCAGGGGATTTTTTTTTTCAGGAATGTAAATCTATGTGGTTTTTTTTTTTAAATGTTCGTAATGTTGAGAAACAGTCCTAGTTTCCAGTCCTAGGTATCTACCTATCATTTGTTCATGCTTTCTTTGTTCTGTAACATTTCACCAGGAGTCATGATGTGCTTCGGAATGCCATAATGCACAAACCAGATTTAAAATAAAAACACAGTAATTGCAGACTGAACACTATTATGTTCATATGTGAACAAAGGTTGGCATGACACAAAGCTAATAATAATAATGATAATAATGATAATAATTTTAAAAATCAATAAGCATATCTTCTGGATCTGACCCTGGCCAGGATAAAACACTGAACATTAATAAATGAATGAATAATAATCATGTTTATGTAACACTGAGTGAATTTCAAAATTCACTCAAGGTGATTGCTAACTGGTGTTTATAATAAAGGCTTTTCTAAATCATATGTCTTTGCTAGAAAATCTTTGCTGCTAAATCTGAAAAAAAAGTTTTAAAATGGTTTTAGGAGTTTTACATTTTGAGTAAAATTAAAGACTTTTAGGACAGAAACAAAAATAATGACATTTCCATGAAATAGCACTCGATATAATAATCTAAATTGAACTGTAGTGTTACTGTAATGTTGGCACCCATTAAATTAAAGAAATAGAGCTCTAAAACCTCTTAAATCCCAGTTTCAATTTGAATAAAAATGGCCGTATTCGGACAGGATTACATTTACGAGGGAATGTTGGGTAATTCCACCATTTCCAGGTTTTCCTCTGTGATTTTTTTCCATTCCGGTTCGGCCATGTCAGTGATTTTCGTCCTCTTCCCATGAGAAAATTACAGACCAAATGATCTACTGCATGTACTTTTTTTAAACAACTCCTGCTGTGATGATTTTATTCCCGTCTGAATCGCCTCATCAGTGATTCTGAAATGTTTACCACTGGTACTCGCTGTATTTAGTCGTCTAGCACATATCCGTATTAAATGCTCCTGAAACAGGAAATCGGATTAAATGAGATGTAATAAGGACAGCTACAGATAGAAAGCCACTTTATATCGACATCCACCTCAATATCATGTCATTTTTAGTTTACTAGAAATAAAGGGATGAGCAGCTGGATTGCCGTTCTTAATAATCTAATGTTAGCTGCCAAATAAATATAATCATAACTATATCATCAATAATCCAATAATATTTTCTATATTCAAACCACGAATGTATATAAAACTCCATATGATCATGTGTGCTGCAAGTTCGCTCATCCTCGTCATACGCTTCATTTAATTGGCATCGATAAGTGAGAGTTTTATCTCAGAGGAGACGTGTAAAAATTTGTTTGTTGTAAAAATGTTGTTACAGATGTCACCATGTGAAAATAATCCCGTCTGAATAGGGCTTTATGAAGAATAAAGTATAAGCTTGTGTCATTCATCAGACAGAATCATCTCTTCCCTTGTGATATCAGATCCAATATCGATCGCTCTTGTTCACAGGCTCTGGTTTGTTACTCGTGGACTACATTTATTAATTTAAACAGCACTTGTGTCAGATTTTAATGTGAGGATGAGCCTGAGCTCTACATGTGCTTTTAATTAGTTTCCAATTTTAGATTTTTTTGTAAAACCTCATTGGGAACAGGAGAAATGAGAAAATTCCTAAATATAGCAGAAAAAGGGATTGTCTGAGGTGCAAGGTTGGATGATGAAGCCTGATGGAAACAGGGTTTCGGAATAAATTATGACGTAGTGAATGTGTGTTCCAGTCATTCCCTCAAATACTCGGCATACCAAATACAAAATGGATGAAGAGATCTGCTAATGTTCTCCAGCGGTGCAGATTCTTTTCTTTTATTTGTTTTTCTTTTTTGTTTTTTTTTAATTATCTTCATATTCAGTCCTTAAGCTCCATTGCTAATTTTCCATTCCAAAGCAGATGGACGCCATAAAAACCCTTTTAAATAAAAAGCTGAAAAAAACTCCTTTTTTTCTCCCACACTTTAATAAAAGAAAAACAAGAAATTTTTCAATTCTTCCCCTAAAAGCACGTAGGAGATCCATTAGGCCCGACACAACAGATGGGCGATGGTCAAACGCACTTGGCGTCCCCCAGTCAGCCACTCAGTGTGTTATTACCTTGGCATGACTGACATATCCGTTACCCAAAGCAATAGTGCGAGAATGTTTATTAGCAGCTCTCCCGCTAATAGCAGACGCCATAACAGCAGAGCAAACAGGCTGAGTGGAGGAGGCCACCGCTGCGCTAACGCTCACAGCGGAAAGCTAAACGCGTGTGACCTTGAGGCGGGCGAGACAGAGAACTCCTGCCTGACAATTACAGGGGAACTGGGAGGTTTTTAAAAAGCTCACGGCTCTGCCTGGAGTTTCGGCCGTGACCTTAAGTGCAACAGCGAATGTTACACAACCGCGGTGGAACTGCTCTTCGGTTAGCGTGGGATTTGGTAGAAGTGAAAAGATTTAGCATCAACATCAGTGCACTAACAAGCACTATATGCATTTTTAATTACTGTATTTTTTTAACCACCTGTTCTTATTTCAAACGATGTCTCTTTAGTAGAGGTGAAAGAAAAAAAACCTGAATTTGAATCACAAAATCCATCTAACAGTCTCTGAAATGGCCGCCATGGCTGCTTATGGATCCACTTCGAATCAAAAAGGAAAACAGTTAAAACCTGAGACTCTAAAGTATTAAAATAAAACTTAGGAGCTGCTTTGGATTCAAGAAAACAACAAAAAAAAAAACCACCACCACAATAAAATACGCTCGCAGCAACACAAACCTCGCTACATCTCAACAAACGCCTCATGGGGAGCCTGCAGCTAAAGATGCAACAACTAAATGAAGTAATCAGTAACTTTATTTGCAAGGACGTGCGCTCCTATAACGTTACAGAAAATGTTGGGTTCAGACGATAGGCACACTGAAACTCTGATAAACAACTCCGAGCATTTTAGCAAATCCCTGCACCATAAGAAAAAAAAAAAAGAAGAAGATTTGTGAAGAGAATTAATGTAGTGTAGATAATAAATGTAGTACCAATTCTCAGACAAAATAAAGACAGTGAAGAAATATTTTGAAACTGTTGCTCTGTAGGATACAACAGTGCATGTTAAATTGAATTGAACTGAATCATATTGGATTGAAATGTGAGGAATCAGTGATGAATCAAATCATATCAGTGCTGAACTGTATCGTATCATTGCTGAATCGAATCGTATCGGTGATGAATTCGAATCGTATCGTTGCTGAATCGAATCGTATCAGTGTTGAATTGAATCGTATCGGTGATGAATTGAATCGTATCAGTGCTGAACTGTATCGTATCGGTGTTGAATTGAATCGTATCGGTGATGAATCGAATCAGATCATTGCTGAATTGAATCATATGGGATCAGTAGTGAACTAAAAAGTGTTTATGCAACCATCACTTGATCAAGTGTATTGTTTTTGTAGCATGTCATATCACCTGAAAGACAGAGGAAAAGCATTTGCTACAGATATACAGTAGCTAGGCAATTTTTAGCAGGCTAGTCAACACTGCTCGCTGTTCAGGACATGAGAACTCGTGAAATATCTGACCAGCAGTACGAGAGGCTAGAGGGATAATTTTACAAGCCTGTTGCAGGGATTAGTCTGCTGGGTCAGGTGTTAGGGTTGATAATGTGGAACACAGCATGCTGAGTCTGTGATATGGACCTGAAAGAAAACAGGCAGGTTCTTTATTTATTTTCTGCAATGTTCCAGACAGAGCGGCAACCCAAAAGTCTGAGGTAATCTGAGAAATCAAAATAATAAAGTAGACATATCAAAGAAAAAGCCAATATTAGTCAAAACTCGATTTTGTTTCCTGCAATGATGTCCAATGGATTTTCCCGGGCCTCCACACATATTTTCTTTGGCCAACTTTCGGGAAATTGGCTTAAAAAGTTGTGAGTGCATCAATACCTGCTGACAGAAGACAGAGATGCTATCAGGGTGATGAGATACAACACGGCAGTATAAGAATACCTAATCATTTTATCATAGAGGAAAAAATAATAATAAATCAGATCTCGGTCGAGCTTGCGCAGTCCTGCGTGATATCAAAAAGCTCTCTTTGCTTGACTCCTCTGCTTTTTACCTGAGAAGTGTTTGATAAAAGGACACACCAGGCCATGTTCTCTTGCCTGCTCCAGCTCCTCGTGTTGAGATAAGAGACGGAGGCTGGGGAGCGAAAGAACGATGAAAGCGCAGCAGAGGTTTTCTGTGTTAAGCCAAGATAACAGTAGCGACTTCCCTCCTGTATCGCAGCGTCTGTGTCCTCCTGTTAAACCACGGCGCAAACACGCTTCCCTTTTTCCTGCTCGGGAGTTTCAGTCAGGATATTTCAGTACGAGAACGTGGCTGGCGAAAATTGCGTTTTTCATTTTTCATCATTTTTGCAAGTCGTGTTGCATCAATAGATACGGCGAGATGTATTGATCACTTGCTTAAATTGGCCAGAAGCAGGACCCTGAATGGACATCACGATCGATTTCACTCAACACACACACACACACACACTCGGCCAGATATCTGTGGTCTGTCTCTGGATGTGCAAAAGGGACTGCTGTGGATTTGCACTGATTGTCCCTGCATTTTACTTCATCACTTTGTAAAAGCAGCCAGAACTCAAAATGCAAAATCAATTACTAAAAAAATCAATTATTAAAAAAAAAAAAAATTAAGGGTGCATGCTATGTGTGTCATATCACAATATAATAGTGTTGCATTTAAAAAAAGAACATTTCATAAATTTACAATTTTAAAGATAAAGAACAACTTTATTTATTAAAAATATTAACACACATCAGCTGCTTCCAGTCAGTTTATAATTATTTAAAACATATAAAAAGATATCACAGTATTGATGATATCTCAGAAAAGCATATTACAACATCATTTATTATGATATCAATATAATATCAAGATTGAAGTCTGAATAATATACAGCCTCCACACAAGGACCTCGCTGTAACAAAGGGCTCAGTGAGGAAGAGTACAGGTCCATTTGCAGGAAGTTTATTAACGGATAGGGCAGGGTCTAAACAGTCAGGGTCAGCACCAAAACAAAAAGCTTGAGATGGCAAACAAAACACAATCCAACACACAATCCAGCACATAATCAAAAACCAGGGCAAGGTCAAGATACCAAAATCAGAGACGGCAAAAAAACAATAGGGCAAGGCAAAAGGAGGTAATGAATTAAACAAGACAAGGTCATACACAGAATAGCTAACCAAGAGATTCAGAGCTCTGTCCATGTGCTTTTTATGCTGAACAAACAGGAAATGAGTGGAGTAAACAAAGGAGTGGTTGAAAATTCAGGGGTGTGCCCTCTGGTGGTCTGGAGGGAAATGTCCCTTCTAGATGTTACAATCACAAACTATTTCCTGTATCTTAGTTGCCTGTTGCTATAGTTTCCAAAATGCACCCCACAGCTCTACATGATCCTCAGGGTGCCAATATATTTAAGAGACAAGTCTTTTTTCTTTAGCAAACACCAAGTGTAAAGAAAACTGACTATGACTATGTATTCCAGTTTCAGTTCATTCCTGCGCTCAATTACTTTTATTAGCTTGCCTTTCACATTCCTGTTTCAGGCATGCAGTCCTTAAAAAAAAAAATATATATATATATATATATATATATATATATATATATATATATATATATATAAATCTTCACATCGTGTCTCTTTGGAAAAGTGACACATTATCGAACATTCTTGAACTCTTGTTTATCTTGGTATGTTTCAATACAAAACAAAATGTTTTACAAAATGTTTTGTAATACAAAAGACTTGAAATGTAAGCCGGTGAAATGCAAAAAACAAAAAAATAAAATAAAAAAAAATTCTAAGCTGTCAGACCTTCCTCGGGACAAAAGCTGAGATTTCAGATTGACTCAGAACCTGTCAGCAGTTCAAGGTTTTGTAAAATGTGCTTTTTTTTTTTTTTTACTCACAGCAACACCAGACTATTCACAAAGACGAATGGGGAATTGGAAGCTAGAGGAAGGCTACGAGGCAGTTACACACACACACACACACACACACACAGAGCGAGGGCGTCCAACAGTAACGCACACCTGGGGAGTTAAATGCAGGAAAAAGGCGCTGACAGCTCAAAGTCATCGCTTTTGTTATATGAAAAACTTGGCCCAGTTGAGAGGCATCACACACACCGTGAACCTCCGCCTTTACACACTCGTGCACACATTAGCTGCGTCTGGTCATGGCCGTTCTACTAATGTCCTGTTTAGATGCTGTGTCTCATAAATAAACCATTCTTATTTACTCTGTTCTGTGTCTTCCTCTTATTGGAGATTATTAGCAGATTTAGAAACAGGGCCAGAATCTGTTTTTCGAAATAAACAGCTTACAGCACATGCAGTATTGATGCAGAAATAGTAAAATATTCACCATGCCATTTGTAGTAGCAATAAACGTCCATCTGAGGTCATGTCATAAAAATCACCAGAGGATTCTCAACATGAAATTCATCCTGTAACGAGCCCTTACGGACTGACGAACTGACTCACTGAATGACTGACTGACTCAGTGACTGACGCACTGACTGACACACTGACTCACTCACAGACTGACTCACTGAATGACTGACTGACTCACTGAATGACTGACCGACTCAGTGACTGACGCACCGACTGACACACTGACTCACTCACAGACTGACTCACTGAATGACTGACTGACTCAGTGACTGACTCACTGACTGACACACTGACTCACTCACAGACTGACTCACTGAATGACTGACTGACTCACTGACTGACTGACTGATTGACTCACTGACTGACTGACTGGCTCACTCAACAACTCACAGACTGACTGACTCACTGACTGACTCACTGACTGACTTACACACGAATATAATGAACATTTTGTGAAACTCAGTTGCTTCAAATTAATGACTTGAGAGAAAGTGATTCTAAAACAAATCCATAAATAAAAAAAGAACTAGACATTCAATTATGACAATAGTAATGGCACCCTATAAAAAGAGGAAGAGTTAGCATGTGTCTGTGGTAGCTGATGCGCTGCAGTGGCTGAGCTGCATTACTGGGAGATTTAGTGCTTTTTTTGGGGGAGTTTTTGGTGTATTTTGGGTTTGGCTACATGTATATCAAAAGTGCCACAAACATGCTCGGTAATTTTACGGCTGATTGTATCAACATAGCCACATGAGTATGAAGAAAATCAATGTTAAAGAAATATTAGTAAATCTGTCCGGAATTTGAGTTCCAGTGTTAGAGACTAGTGACTTCAAGGCTTTCTGAAGATCTTAGAAGCACTTCTAATGAAGTATAAACCAGGCTTTAGCGGACTAGTGGGACCTGAAGACTTAAACTGGAATAAACCACTTCCGTACAGAGGGGGAACTCTGTGACAACAACTATCCTCTACTGAATCCTGACACATTTTTTCTCATGAAGCGAGTTTAAATGCTGAGAAATAGTCCAGCAGTTGGTAGAAATAATGACGCGGCGTGGCCGAATGGCGTAACATCTTCAAGATCACAACGTGAATGCAGTTGTCATGACTCACTCCTACAAGAGATGCTACATTTGACAAGTTTGACACAAATGTTATGCAATCTAACAACTTGATGCAACGGTAAGCAATCTAAACACTTGATGCAACATTAGGCAATCTAAAAATCTTCACTTTTCAAAACAGTTTAGATAAATAGAATGGTTGTCGGATTTAAAGGAAATCCTTGGCAGCTCAGCCATCGCGCAGTTCACATGGTTAAACCGATCCTTTTTTATGCCTTTTCTTTTTAGTAACGAGCCAATTACCGGAGGCCATGATGCTATTTACTGTGTCTGCAAGTCGCTTTCACTGTTCAGGGATTCAGACCTTCAAAGAACGTACAAGTTTTTTTTCAGCTTCTTTAATCATTTAAAACTGGTTGCATTGAAAAAAAAAATGTCAAAGCTATGATGTTGAACTGAGAACTAAACACCGAAAAGGAGCACGTTAACGCCAACTCGCTTAAACAAACAAACAAGCCACATTAGCCATTCACGCACGTTATTAATGGAACCGAAAGTCACTTTTAATCCTTGGATTGCTGCGGCTTCGCCTGTGAAGCTCCTTCAAAAGCTGCCGCAGATAACATCACAGAGAACCCCGATGGATTTTGCTTAGTGGAATTGTACAGGATGCCATCCTCGACAGCATTCCTCCCCCAGCCGAGGCTAACAATCAGGGGGAGAGGGGGAATAGCGGTAGACAGAGAAAAAAAACACATTACGTTTGATAGAAAGTCTGCAAGCATGAGGGAGGAAAGAGAATGCCTTTTCTCTCTGTTTCCCCTTCCCTCCAATAGGATCATCACCCGGAAGATTAGGCCGGATATGCCGCATTGCCTCATGTCATCCTTCCTTTTCTCGTCAATCAGCCACTGGAACCCTGGGATATTTGAGAGAGGGGGAAAAAAAGGAGCTCCTGTCTGGATCGAGGTTGTTTCAATGGAGCACGAGGACTGAAATGTGTCTAATGAAATCTATAGAGGCTACAGAGGCTGAACTTGCAATTAGCAAATGCTAATGCAAACGCTATATTGTGTGTTCTCTCTGAATGAAATAGCTACGCATTTTTATTGTAGGTGATTGTGATTATTTTAATCACTAGAAATTTGGATTAATTTAACAAAATGGCTTTCATACTCATTATTTCGCAGCTTATAAAAATAGCACTTGATCCAGGGCATTCCTATTATTTTGCTTTTTTCATATTTATAATCATTCACAGGCAGAACGTTGCACTCAACTTTCACAATGATGCTACGAAATAATAAATCGAGTACATGAAATTGTAATGTGTGTGTGTGGGATGTACTGTAGGCAATGTTATCAATAAAAATAAAACCAATGTTTTTGTTCATTCAGAAACATGTCCCTGGTTTGAAGGATAAGCTGACCGAGGGCTCATCTGCTATGCTTACAGATCAATTCCTAATTTTATCCGTTCATAATTCAGCCCTTGAGATAAGCGTGGTCTCTGATTAAGATGCTGTGGTGAAAGAGACAGAAGCCCCTTCTGTATGGATCGAGGTCGTTTCAATACAACACGAGGATGGAAATGTTTCTAATGAAATGTACAGAAGCTACAAAAGCTGAACCTGGAATACTAGGGCCAATGCTAAGGATAATATGTATGCTATATTCAAATCTCTGTGAAAGAAATCACTATATTATGGTATTGATTCGTGAAAGTAATGTGCAATATCCAGGGAAAATAATGTGTCCACTGTATTTGGGACACTACAGAATGTCTGCACTCCAAATAGTGCACTGTATAGTGTACAGGGAATGAATTCAGACATGACGCGTGACTGAGAATCACCGTTACGTCTGATAAGATTTTACAGATTAACCCTCGGTACATTGATAAGTAACATAAGCGACTGACTGTACACGCTGTGTTCTTTTACTTGTAGTATTTTTTTTGTTTTGTTTGTGTGTATGTGTGTGTGTTTGTGTGTGTTTGTGTGTGTGGTGTGGGGTGTGAAGCACATGATGAGAGTGGGAAAAAAAGTACCAAATTTCTAAACTTTATGCAAAAGGGAAGTGACTATTGCTAGGCAACATTGTTAAATGTAGCATGGCTCTAATCATGCGTCTCACACACACACGTGCACACACACACTTACAATCATGATTAAGGCATACCCTAAAATCAGAGCACTACAAGATGGATAGGACATGTTTCCTGTATTTTTTGACAAGTGCCAATAAAGTAAAGAAGAGAGACGTGTTGAAAAAGAATACAGGTTTTGTTTTGGTGCTTTTTTGAAGAAAATAATTTTATTATTTATTTATATAGGGTTGTATTCAGCATTGGTGACTTATGTGAGGAAAGTTTCTGGTATTCAGAGTCGGTTTGTGCACCTGCTTAAGTAGATTTTCTGGGCTTTTCACTGGGATTATTAAAAATCACCTGCATGTAGTTGATACCTTTGAGGTTGCCAGATTTTCTTGAGTAAAAGAGTTCGAGACGGCGTTTTTCAATAACGTCTAGACCACCGCATTTATACACAAGCACAAAAAAAAAAAAAATCAGAGAAAGAAAACACGATTAGCAGGGTTTTAAAAATTTTGTCCTCGAGATGTCTTTGATTAAGATGCTATCTTCTCCGATGTTCTCCGTATGAAAATATTTCTTGGATTTAAATGAATGATGCGATTAATTAATTACTACTAACTATGAGGCTTAATATAAAATATGTTTGGAGATTTAAGAGGACATAAGTACAATGGTTAGGAGTTAAATATTTAGGACATGGAAGTCATCAGTGACCCAGAATCATGTTCCACAACATAAAGCCTCGACTAGGTAACATCATATGCTGAGAAACGGGGAATTTAGGGCACTGGCTCAGAATTTCACCTCACACCTGCACAGATGTGTGATAAACCTGCGAGTCTAGAGTCTAGACTGAACCTGGATGAGGAAACAACAACCAGCGAGGGGAAGGTGCTAACTGAGATCGGGTGTGGGATGGAACAGAAAGTTTTCCTGACACTTACCGTTCACACTGTCTGATGTGCCAGAGAAAAAAATCATAGTCGAACTTGCGCAAAAGAACATTTGTTCGTGTGTTTGTGTGTATTTGTGATTATTTCTTCGACTGAATGTTCCTGTGATGTTGCTTTGTTTAACATGAGCATGTTTTATCTGAAACCTCTAAAGAGTCAAATGATTTCCTTTAGAGGTTCGGGTTACGTGATGACACAGAATTATTTATCTACACTGAGAGCTTGTGACTGTTGTGTGTCAGCTTCATAAATTGCGAACTATTCTCTATTCGAATTTTAGTTAGCAATCGTTCTTTGAGTCTTTAGTGCCTAGAATCAAAGCAGCATTTAGCTTTTATGCTACACACAACTGGAACTCGCAGAAGATCAAAAATGTGCCTCATATGTAGGCATTTTAAAATCCAGCTTAAAAACATTTCTGTTTTCTTGTGTCACCTCTAAGACTTGCACTTTACTTCTGCTGCACTTTATTTTCAGAATTCTACTTTTAACATGTATTTTAATCTCATTTTAATTGGCTC
This sequence comes from Pangasianodon gigas, assembly GCA_022758105.1. Taxonomy (NCBI): domain Eukaryota; kingdom Metazoa; phylum Chordata; class Actinopteri; order Siluriformes; family Pangasiidae; genus Pangasianodon; species Pangasianodon gigas. Next base: position 1,725,378 of record CM040474.1, on the reverse strand, counting down.
TATTTTATGTATTCTATTTTATTCATTTTTACTATTACATTTTCTTATCCTTTCATTTCATTTCAAATAAACACACCTTGCCTTAAATGCTTCATTCGCTGATTCGTTCGTTTGCTTGGTTTGCCCAGATGATCATGAAGAATCTGATAATGTGTGGAATAACTACTAATCACTCCTATTTTGTGTTTAATTTTTATATAAAATCATTTTGTGTGTCCATGTTCATTATTATGTCCATAATCATGTCCATAATCAACCCCTTCTGACCAATCAGAATCCAGAATTCAACAGTGCTGTGGTATAAACCACTGAATATCATCATGCTGAATCCAGTACCACGCTGATCATGTTCCAACATCAAAACTGAAGCGACATCTTGAACAGAAATCACTAAAGTGGCTAAACACTTTTTTTTTGCTTATGAAATAATGATGACACTCTCAGATTGTTGATCCACGATCCCTGTGGCCTGCTGCGGAAGATAAAACCCCTGAGGGAAAAGCAGTACGATCACACCATATGTTCCCTAACGCAGTGCTCCGTCAACTCATCTCACACACACACACACACACACACACACACACACATTTGTCTGGCTATCCTTGCGAGGACCTTCCAATGACATCATGATTAAAGCAGCTAATTGATGCTATGTTACACCTAAATCTAATCCTAACCTTAATCTGAAACTTTTTTTTTTTTCCTGGAGTTTTTTTTTTATTTTTTTTTATTTTATAAAAGTAGTTTGTCTTGTTTGGACCAGGCTCAAAACTCTTCAGATATTCCTATCCTTATGAGGACATTTGGTTCCCACCAAGATATATGTGTCACTCACATACACTCACAAACACACACTCGCAAACATACACTCGCAAACATACACTCACGCACATCACTCTCACACATACACTCACACACACCTGCACACACATCACTCTCACACATACACTCACACACAGACACTCACTCACATCACTCACGCACAGACACTCACACACACCTGCACACACATCACTCGCACACATACACACACACAGACACTCACACACGTCACTCTCACACACACACTCACGCACAGCCACTCGCACACAGACACTTGCACAATGCTCATGTTGGGTAAACGTGTCTGTTTTAATGGCTGTTTTATTTCAAAATCATTTTCCCTCGTAGACAAAATTACACATACTCTCTTCGACCTTAGTGGAGAGGTAAATACCATTTTGCCAATAATAGCATAATCCCTTTGTCTCTTATTGAGAAAAAAAAATGTAATTTAGCAAATGGAATCAGCACCCATTAATTTCTGAAATTATACTCGTCTCGCAGTCGCTCATTCTAATTCACGACGCTATCGCAGCGCTCACTCCAGATAGTAAGACTATTAACAAGGTTTAAAGCGATGTTATCCAGGGATTTATGAGTGAGAATTAAACCACTCTGTAGTAAATTGATTCTGAAAAGCGGAGAGCATTTGCATTTCATTTAATCTCTGCAGAACAATTATACCTCCATAAGAGGGTTTAGGTGAAAAGATTGCAGAATACAATTATAAAACGCCGAAGCGCCACTTATTGCTACGTGGGACAATAACACGAAAATAGCAGCTTACAATGCGTCTACGCAACGTGCCACATCAATTTCCTGGCAAATAAGTTGTTTTTAATGAAGTGCACCTGATACAGATGTCATCCGAGGTGTTAATTCACCGTCAGCTAGCTAATACAGCAGGGAAAGTCTTGTGTGAAGTATTTCATGTGTGTGTGTGTGTGTTGACCCGAGGGACTCTCACTCTCACTTCGCCGACTTTCCCACAGGCTTTCAGTGACACACATTAGCAGAACAGAACATTTCCAGTAACATCCGGCTGCGCAAATGCATTCCCTCTGTACCTGTGCCAGAGATACGGATTCACTTCAATACCATTGCACTTAAAAGGAAAAAAAAGAAAAAAAACTCCAGGTGAAGCTATTTTTGGGGTTCCTGAGCCGGGGGAACCTTTCTCAGGGTCATGAAGGAGGCTTTTGTAGAAGTTCTGGAAGCGAAAAAAGGCCCGGCTCAATGAATCTTAAAGATTAATGAGTGACCTCAGCACGGCCGTGTGAAGAATACAGGAGACTTTTGGTCTCCATTCGGAAAGACTTGATAAAATAATCTGTTATAATTCTTTCAGATAAAAGGAATTACACTTTCATAATCCAAAAAAAACCCCCACACATTGCTCATATGACTTTGCTTCATAAACTACCTCATAATTCGATACCACAGCGCTGTTGAGTTCTCGAATCTGATTGGTCAGAAGGTGTTGATTTATTTTCTATACCAGCAGCACTCTCAGTACTTCTAATACAAATTGTTATTGTTTCTATAGTAACAACTCATTCACAAAGACCTGCTCCACAAAACATGTGTGTAATCGTTGATATGGTGACCTTTTCGGTAAAGGCATTTTTGGAAGGAGTCTCCAGTGTCATCTGACAGAGGAGTCTGTGCTTCTTAGCGATTTGATTTGACAAGTTGTGTGTTTTGTTTTGTTTTTTCCTCATTAACTTCAAGAGAGAGGAAAAAAAAGAGAAAACTTGTTGCGTGGACGTTACACAACATTAAATGTAACTACAAATGGATAAAAAGTACAGTATGTCTTTCTATAATAAGTTGAAAATTTGCTGTCATATATGAGGAATAAAAGACTGCAGGACATGCTGTTATAGGAAAATAATCCTTTCTTGTCATGGAATAAACACTAGCTCTGCTTCATAACACCACCTGGTCACTGATTATTTTTCTATAACAGCACAACACAGGATGATTTATTCCTCATGTAATTATAAACATATTCGTCTGCTCATCTGATTTTAGTTTAAAATGAAGCGATTGAGCGATGAAGTGAAAAAAAGAGAAATCTTTTCAATATGCACAACCTTGGAATGCTTGAATCGTTTTATAAACTGAATCAATCAGTGGTTTGTGGAAAAGAAAGTTTATGAACCTCTGGACTCAATAACACTTTTTTTAGTGTTATACAGTCCTCTCCGAAAGTATTGGAACAGCAAGGCCAATTCTTCTGTTTTTTTTCTATACATTGAAGACCTTTGGGTTTGAGATCAAAATCGGAATTTCAGCTTTCATTTCCTGATATTTATATCTAGATGTGTTAAACAGCTTAGAAGACGGCACCTTTTGTGCCAGACCACCCAATTTTTAGATGAGCAAAAATATCGGAACAGATAGTCTTAAAGTAAATAACACTACATATTTGGTTGCATATCCCTTGCTTACAATAACTGCATCAAGCCGGTGATCCACTGACATCACCAAAGTGTTGCATTCTTCTTTTGTGATGCTTTTCCAGGCTTGTAGCGCCGCTTCTTTCAGTGGTTGTTAGTTTCATGCGTTTCTCCCTTCAGTCTCCTCTTCAGGAGGTGAAATGCTGCTCAGTTGGATTAAAGTCCGGTGATTGACTTGGTCAGTCTAAAACCTTCCACTTTTTCCACTGATGAAGTGATTGGTTGTGTTGGCAGTGTGTTTTGGCTCGTTGTCTTAATGCATGATGAAGTTCCTCCCAATTAGTTTGGATGCATTTCTCTGTTAATTGGCAGACAGAATGTTTCTGTAGACTTCTGAATTCATTCTGCTGCTACCATCATGAGTTCCATCATCAATAAAGATTAATAAGCCTGTTGCAGAAGCAGCCATGCAAGCCCAAGCCATGACACTACCTCTACCGTGCATGACCAGTGAGCTCGTATGTTTTGGATCATGAGCAGATCCTTTCTTTCTCCACATTTTGGCCTTTCCATCACTTTGGTAGAGGTTAACCTTGTTGCAGAACTTTTGTGGCTCATCTCTGTATTTCTTTGTAAATTCTTATCAGACCTTTCTTACTGCTGATGGGTGGTTTGCCATCTTGTGGTATGGCCTTTATATTTCTGCTCTCGATGTCTTCTTCCAACCGTGGATTGTGATATTTTCACCCTGCCCTGTGGAGGTTGTTGGTGATGTCACTGACTGTTGTTTTTGGGTTTTTCTTCACAGCTCTCACAATGTTTCTGTTGTCAGCTGCTGTTATTTTCCTTGGCTGACCTGTTTGATATCTGGTTGTTAGTACACCAGCGGTTTCTTTCTTTTTCAGGACATTCCAGATTGTTGTATTTGCTATGCCCATTTCTTGTGGAATGGCTCTGGTAGGTTTTCTCTCTTTTCTCAGCTTCAAAATGGCTTGCTTTTCTCCCATAGGCAGCTCTCTAGTCTTCATGTTAGTTTATCCTTTTTAACAACAAATGGAGTCTTCACAGGTGAAACCTAGGGCTCAAACCAAGAGTAGACATTCAGAGCTATTAATTGTTTAAACAATCAATTGAACAGGGCACACCTGGGCCAAAAAGTACACCTGTCAATCACATGTTCCAATATTTTTGATCACTTGAACAAATGGGTGGATTCAAACAAAAGGTGCCATGTTCTAAGTTGTTTAACACATCTAGATGTAAATATCAGGAAATGAAAGCTGAAATTCTGATCTATCGTCTCATCTTTTGATCTCAAACCTAAAGATCCTCAGTCTATAGCGAAAACAAAAGAATTGGCCTTGCCGTTTCAATACTTTCAGAGGGGACTGTATGTGTTAAATAATTCATTGTATAAACGAGTATACTAGAATTTTATGTTTGATATTACGAAGCACTTAAGGATTTCAAACAGCAACACAGACAGCTTGTTATATTCAGTATGAAGTGAAGAAAGAAAGAGCTGCTACTTTAAAAATGATCTAAAGATGCTGTTTACGATGCACTTAGCGCTATGGCGCTTTCAGGAAGCTCGCTTTGAAATACGTTTCTTGTACTAAAGAGTCGGCTGAACAAAAGAAAAAGAAAAGAAAAAAAAAGCGAAACGCTTCACGGCTTAACGTGGTGCCATCTTTTCTACTTTCTACTCAATCTGCTTTATTCAATGGCGCATTGAAGAGGTACATTCAGAAAAGGAAAAAAAAAACTGACCTTGATATTTAATTCTGAAGGGATTTTATTTGAATTGACCACAGCTATATGCGTTTCCCTGGTGCAGCTTGAGAAAGAAAAAAGTCTGACGTATCGTTATAGACCGAGATCGTCGCTTTAGCCTAGCAATTATCCAGTCGATTTTTCGACAACACAAAACACAAAAGCGATGGCGCGATTTATACCGCCTGTCAAACGAGGGCACTTTAGCTAATGCAGACCAACTCATGACAAAAGAGCTGATTTATTTATTTATTTAACTTTTTTTTTCATCCCCATTGTTGTTGACAAGCCCTTTATAAGGAGGACGGTCTTTGGAAACAGCTGGAAAGAAAGAAACAGAAGAGAGAGGGGGAAACAAGTGGAGAGAGAGAGAGAGAGAGAGAGAAAGAGAAAGAGAAAGAGAGAGAGCACACTTTTCATTAGGAGTCCATCTCCTGGCGTGGATTGAGTGCACAGATCTACTGCAGAGAGAGAGAAGGGTGTGAAAATAATGACGGCAAGCTGTCAGGCTTTTACGTGTTATTACCGTTCGTAAGAGCCGCATTCGCGAGAGCCGCGCGATATGTGTAATTTTCTTCAGTAGGTGGCTGAATGGACTCGGTCATGCTGAAAAGATTAGTGATTTATAATAGTGGAGAAACTGTGCACTTCGAGTGCTGGCAGATATGAGCCCCACACACACACACACACTCACACACTCACACACATACACACACACTCAGAAAGAGAGTGAGCGAGAGAGAGAGAGAGAGAGAGAGAGAGACCCTCCCTGTGGGTTTAGCCTGGTCCAGCAGGGAATAAAGCCCCTTTTCATGGCCTGAGGAGACTCTGACAGGAACAGAGGGCCACAGATACCGAGGGAGGATCTCCATATGGCAATACTTTATTCATCAGCGCACTGAATAAAGCACCCACTGAACCATACACTCCGAGTTCCACTCTCACACACACACTCATACCTTCTCTGTGTGGCGTGTGTAAGATCTGTGGTCATGTTGCAGCAATATCAGGTTTTAAAATGGCTATGTAATCGACGACTGCTACAGTTCTTTCATACATTATACCTGCTGAATTCTGATCATTCGATAGTGATGAATTATATTAATACGTTATCGTTTCTATAGTAACGGAGCGTTTGCGGGGGCTTGTACGACGGCAGACGATCCGCAATTAAAAACTGTGCATAATTAGTGATATATCGATGTTTTCTGTAATGGTTATTTAATGTTTATGGAAGGATGGAAGGAGTCTCCAGTGTCAGCGCTTCAGAACACGTAATTCGTAGCCACACCTTATTATGCTTAACACTCTGTGTGTGGTGCTGTTGTAGGAAAATAATCAACGACAGGGTGGCACGATGAAGCAGAGTTACTGTTACCAACCTAAAGCATGTCCTCTAATACCACAGCAATTTGGCAACGATTACATTTTTTAATTAGTTATTGAAGTAAACTCCTCTGAAGATATCGGAAAACCTACAGCTTTACTTCTGAGTGTTACAAAGCTCTGACACTGGAGACTCCTTCCATAAATGTCTTCTTATGGAAAACATAACCGTATCAACCTGATCTGTTTGTCTTTTAAGTAAAAAATGTATCATTTCTTGAATTATACCCTACAAAATATCTTGAATAAACCAAATATAAGATTATTAAATGGATATGCTGAAAAGGATCTACCAGTAGAACAAGACTGTTTTAAGCTTGAAGTCAGTAAAATGGCTAGAAATAGGTTTTAGAAACTGCTGTATCTTTTATCAACAATGTCCATGATTCAAGATAAACCAAAATGGATAATATTAACCACTTTCATTTTCAAATTAGTGTTCAGTTATTCATCAGAGCGACTGTTACTCAGTAACGCTGTGGAAGGCCTGGAGTTGAAAGGGTTAAAGGTCTTGGATTTTTTTTTTTTTTTTGGCGTGTTGTAAGTGTTCTGAAAGGTCTTTTTATGAATAACACCTTTCATCTCGTTAAGGCCATAATCTATCTGGCTGTTGACATTAGCATTTAGCATTACAATAGATCACCGGCGGTGAGAGAGGGATGCCTGCAGGGCCGGCTGCAATAGAGCAGCAGGACATCGCTCTGTGTGGCTCCCAAATGCCTCGTAAGGAGATGCCCTCGGGCTGTAGTGCCCGATTCCTGCCCTTCTCTCCTCTATGTTTTGTACGGAGATGCCTTCAGGCTGCGAGGTGATCCTGGATTCCTGCTTTGCTCACCTCCCCTTGCGGGCTTCATCAGCACCATGGCCTTCTTTTAGTCCAAATTCTGTCACAAATCTCATTCCTTCTGCCTACGCTGTACTACTGCTGAACTTTCTTCTTCTTTGCTCTGATAACCCTCCCATCCACCATCCCACACACACACACACACACACACATACACACACGCACATACTTTGATCTCGAGGGCCGGTGGGCTCGGGTGGCTGCCAGTCACAACCCTTTCCTTCTGTTCCACACCGAAACGCTGCCCACTCATGTGGCACACTTTTCCCTCGGGTAGCTCTTCGAACCCACCGGTTGCCCTGGTAACATGCCCACGGTCGGGCCAAGCATCAGGTCCGATGAAGCTGTGGGTGGGAATCCACACATACACACACATACACACACACACAAAGAAACAAAAGAAAAAAATCCCCAATTGGATTTGTTTTCGATCTGGCTTCGTCCCAAATCAACACCACCTTGGCCTTTCAGTCTCTGCTGACATTTTAAGAGCTGGCGCATGTGAGGACACGAGGACGATTGTAATAATGTCAAACAGGCACTGAAAGAAAGAAAAAAAAAAGTAGTGACTCGTGGAAAGAGCCGAGCTGATTAGCAGCGTCTGTGGATAATCCCTAATGCCACACAACAAGCCAGGAAGATCTCTATTTAAATGCAAAAATGGATGTACGTTCACTCAGCTGCCAAACGCTAATCTTGTCCAATTTGGGCCTGTTGGGAAGCGGCTTTTACTCGCTTGTGACTTGTGTACACACAAGAACTGTCACACTGTGGGTGGGGGCAATAAAACACACACACATGCACACAATATGTCTTTGTTTGGGTTTATGAGGATCCGACAGGAAGCATAAACCCAGCGAGTGTCCTGGAAATGGAGTAGAGTTGCTGTTACAAGTGTTTTATTCCTCCTACACCACAGCAATTTCCCAACAATTCCAACTTTTAATTTATTACAAAAAAGAACAGCTTGTGGTACTTTTAATCCATTTACAGTTACTTTTAATGGTGAGGAACATCTGTGTAACAAGTTAGTTCTTGCTCTGACTTAAACAAGCAGTCGTTCCTTCAGCAGCCTCTATCTTTTTTCTGTTTCTTGAAGTTAATAAGACAAAAAAAACCGCAGATTGTTATGTGTAAACTTGTCTGTTAGAAAAGAGATACAGTTCTGGAACTGGAGACTCCTTCTATAAATGTTACATAAATGTCTCGATCAAGGATTAGTTTTTTTATATGGTGCATCCACCGTACAAGTCCCTGTGAATGAGCTGTTACTATAGAAACGATAACCTGAATACGATAGAACGAAGCCCACGACCTGTCAGAGCTGCTGTTCTAGAAAATTAATCAACACATTTTGACCAATCACAGTCCAGAATTCAATCACGGCTTCATTCTTAATCACATCTGAAATGACATGAGACTCGAGACTGAGACTAGAGATGAAATCCAGACGGAGGAGGAAGGAAGCAGGACGCATCAGCAGCATGGCCGTCTGTTGAAAAAAGGCTGTCGAAGGCGGATCTGTCACAGCATCTGAGCGAGAGAGGAGGGTGGGAGGGTTTGTGCTGATCAGGAAAAAAGCTCACGAGTCCTTCAGAAGAGGTTGTAACCCCAGGAAGACAAAGGAAACGCTCGGGGCAAAACTGCCACTTCCTGTACAGACAGAGAAATAACACACAGACACACAGGGAAGACAAAATAAAAAAGAATGGGGCTCTGTGTGAGCACACTGTACTGTGTGTGTGTGTGTGTGTATAGGTGTGTGTGTGTGTGTGTGTGTGTTAGGAGAGATGGATCGGCCCATTAGTTTGGCTGGTGAAAAAGCGAAAGCAGACACAGCACAGTGTCACACACACATCCGTTATTAGTGAGTCTGATTTAAAGATGGCTGCTTCACACCCATAACGCTGAAATAGACGCTTTTTTCCCCTCACGTGTGCGAATCCTGTCATCAACATCACGGCCAAGAGTCTGCATCTGTACATCTTATGTTTTGACATCAAGTCCTTGCACTCAGCAGGTGTGTCAAACCCTTACAACACGACTGTACGCTGAGTTATTTTCACACACACACACACACACACACACACACACATACACAAATGTTGATGAGTTTTGTTTTGACAACCTGACATGATTGAAATGCCATCATCAATTACATGTATTCAAAATGTAATTAAAAACTTTGCACAAGCAGTATAAACTGTACACTCTACACAGGTACATGTCAATTTATCTTTTTGTTTTATTTATTTATTTGTATTTTTTATTATTACTATTATTATTATTATTATTATTACAGTTTTTTTCTGGTTGAAAAAGGAAATTGTACACCTGTATTGCAGCAAATTAAAAATAAAATGTGAGTTTATCCACAATAAATAAATCAATCAATCAATAAATAAATAAGGCTGAATATGACTTACAATTTATGTAATGCTGTTAAAATCTCAATTCTGATTGGTCAGAAGATGTTGATTCATTTTCTATAACAGCAGCTCTGACAGTAGCGCAGACCTCTATAATCGTTCACATGGTGAACTTTTCTGTAACATTTATGGAAGGAGTCTCCAGTGTCAGTTTACACTTTTGCAGTTTCTGACATTTCTTTTTGTCTTATTAACTTCAATAGAGAGAAAAAGGAGAGACTGATGAGGGAACAACCCTTTATAGCTACAAGTGAGAACAGGAACTAACTCGATTTATGGACGTTACACAACATTAACCGTAACTATAATAAAGAAATAATAAATTCTTTGGCTTATTGCTGTGGTGTAAGAGGAATAAAACACTTCACGACATGTTGCTATAGGAACATGGAGTTCATTGAGTCTGTTGAGTCATCACACCACACCACGCTGTGGTTGATTATTTCTCCATGACTGCACAACACGGAGTGTTTTATTCCTCGCTTAAAATCTTAACATCCATGTTCTAACCATCTAACACACGAAACGGCTTGTTGCTACAAATGATCATTCTGTTTTCAGGGTGCACAAACTTTTGCACTCTTTCGTAATGCTTTCTAACTCTCAGCACTCAGAATTCTTCAGAGATCTTCAAGTTATAATAAAAGTAAAGTTTGTTTTAAAAAAAAAAGAAAAAAGAAAGAGAATCTGTGGTGAGAGTGAAATCTATTCCCGGTGTCCCTGGGCACGTCCGGAATCGGCCGACTATCTCTCATGGAAGTGAACTGTGTTGCTCTGGTGTACACATGAGTAATGAGTGCGCTGCTGTGGAAACTGCACACTGACACACTTTACACACACATTACACACATTACAGCAGCCATTTTCATAACGATTTATCATTTTCAACAATAAATACGGCCGCTGTGTGTAATTAAAGCCCTGTTACAGTGTTTACAGTGAGTTTAGAGAGCAGTAATTAACCTGCGAAAACCCTGGAGGGCGGGGCTGCCCTGAAATTGCACGTGAGAACTCAAGTAAACACGTGACGTCATGTAAACAATATGATCACATGAATAATGAAACCACGTCCTACGAAACCACATGTGAAAAAATAAATTAATCTTAAAAGAATCGCATATGAGAATAAAAAATGCACTCATGCACTACATACGAAAAATGTGTGAAATACAACGTGTCTAAAAAGCACACGTGTAAATTATCTCACGTGAATTATATAGGATTATAAACAAAATGTGTGCAGGAAGTTTAAAAAAGTATAAAAGCAGGCTTAAAGTAAAACTCCACCCTGAAACATTAAATATTAAATACACTTATATTGGGAAACTTGTGCTGTGTTTAGCTAGTTTGCTAATTTCTCCGCTGGCGTTGTATTTTCATTCTTCCTGTGAGAAGTTAGCGGTGGTGTGTAGCTCTGATGTCACTGGAGGACATCATTATTGCTAGCACAGTTGCGATCATGTTTAATACAAGAAAGAAATTTCAACAAACAAGTGATAACGGTCAGGTTTCGACTGTTAGCTCCTAAAATCAAAAGCGCAAGAGCTTCTTGTCTCTCTCATTTTTTCATTTTCTGGCAACGCTCGATGTCATATTAATGAGAAATCCAGCGGTGAGGTGGGAAGTGGTGGAGATGTTGGTGCAAAAAACAAAAAAAACCAATGTTGGACTCAGAATGCAATGCAGCTATACGACGGTGTTGAGACTCGGCTCTGCTAGTTAGCGCTCTGTGAGATGACGAGCTCTATGACAGTATTAGCGTGAAGGTTGAAGCTTTGGAAGCTGATTCGTTTGAGCAGAATGTACAGATGAGGAGGTGAGAGAGAATGAAAGATGAAAGAAGAAAAATAAATTTCAGTACTATCGGAGATTAGCTAGCGCTAGTTTACACTGTTTTCGCTGATTAACTTCAGTAATTTACTATAAACACCCTGCGGCTGTGATGCAGCATGTAGCATTACTCAGAGGTCGTATTTGTTTAGCGTCGCTGTCAGGCTTTAGCTGAGTGTGGCTTGTGTAGTGCTCCAACTCATGCTAATTAGCCAGTTTATTCATGTTTGTGTATGTATTCATGCTTTGTGTGTGTTGTGCCTACTAAAAAGGCCTAAAGACCAAAAAGTTACGACACTTTCATCTGCAGACGATTTACAGGGTTTTCATTACAACTCTCTCTCTCTCTCTCTCTCTCTCTCTCTCTCTCTCATCACACTCTCTATATCTCTCTATCTTGCTATCAGTCTTGCATCATAAAAATTTGCTATAGACACTAATTTGTACTTTTATTGTTTCTATTAAATTTTAATGTTAGAATTGTAATTTCCAGATCTCATTTTTCCCCCTTTGGAATGTTAATTTACTCCTAATAATTTTTTTAAACAAAGGAGGCACGGCCTCTGTATCTGTCCATAAAGTAGGTGTGGTCTCTGTATCCATCAGTAAAGGAGGTGTGGCTTTTATATCTATAAGTAATTGAGGTGTGGCCTCTGTATTTCTAAGTAAAGGAGGTGAAGTCTCTGTATCTGCAGGTAAAGGAGGTGTGGCTTCTGAATCTGTAGGTAAAGGAGGTGTGGCCTCTGTATCTCTAATTAATGGAGGTGCGACCTCTGTATTTGTCCATAAAGGATTTGCGGCCTCTGTATCCGTAGATAAAGAAGGTGTGGCCTCTGTTTCTGTAATTAAAGTAGGTGTGGCCTCTGTATCTGTAGGGAAAGAAGGTGTGGCCTCTGTTTCTGTAAATAAAGGAGGTGCGGCCTCTGTATCTGTCAGACTTAATGAAGAAAGTGGGCCTCTGTGCCTGTTTGTCTTAGTAAAGGAGGTGTGGCCTCTTTATCTGTCAGTCTTAATAAAGGAGGTGTGGCCTTTGTAAATGTTAGTATTAGTGGAGGAGACGTAGCCTGTGTATTTGTCAATCTTAATAAATGAGGGGTATCAGTCTTAGTAAAGGAGGTGCCTATTATTATGTGTAAAGGAGGCGTGGCCTTTGTATTTTCGAAACCAGTGGAGGTGGCGTGGGTGCCGTGCCTGCCAGTTTTAGTAAAGGAGGCGTGGCTTCTGTTGTGGTTAGTCTTAGTGAAGGAGGTATAGCCTCATTAAGAAAAGATGCTGCCAAGAAAACAATTGATGAGACGTAGCTATGAACAGATAAAAGTTCTGACTCACACACCTTCAATCTCCTGGTGCCTGTGTGTGATGTGTAACAGAGCAGAAGAGTGTGGGTCAGTGAACATGGCTGTGTCGGGACCTCTCCGGTTCCTGGATGAACTCAGGTGACCTTGACTGTGTGGTGTGGTGCCAGGGCAGCATTCTGGCCTCCCTCGCCCCTGACTTCAGGGGTTAAGAGGATGGCATCGGGCCGGCTCGGGGTATATGAGTGCTGCCCCTCTGACTCTCAGTGCGTGGTGAACATATGTACGGGTGAGAAGGTCACGTCAGCAGTAATCCCAGGAGAGACACTGATCGGGGTGTGTGGTGAGAGTACCGCGTGATTGCGCTTGCTTTGACATGGCAAGTGGTGTGCGACGGGAATCAAGTGCTTTACAGCTCCTGAATAATAAAACACATAGCTTAGCAACATGCTAATCTGTGGTGAGAGTCTTATAGTGTATACAGGTTTCAAGACTTGATGTTTATTGTATGGTGATCAATCACGGGATGAATCTGGGCATGGCTGTATCAATAAAGTGTCACATGACATGCCCAGCTCTTTATTTTACAAAGGATTATTATTTAAAAACATTATCAAAATCTGTCATTCTTAGTAAAGGAGGTGTGGCCTTTGTATCTGTCATTCTTAGTAAAGGAGGTGTGGCCTTTGTATCTGTCATTCTTAGTAAAGGAGGTGTGGTCTTTGTATCTGTCATTCTTAGTAAAGGAGGTGTGGCCTTTGTATATGTCACTTTTAGTAAAGGAGGTGTGGCCTCTGTATTTTTCAGTACCAGTGGAGGAAGCAGGGCTTCAGTACTGGCCAGTCTTAATAAAGGAGTCATGGCCTTTGTATCTGTCAGTCTTAGTAAAGAAGGCGTGGCCTCTGTCACAGAGAAGGAGGCGTGGCCTCTGTGCCTGTAATCTCAGTAAAGAACATGTGGCCAAGGCAACAGGAGTAATTATCGGCTGCTAAACTGTGATTGGACAGCCAAAATAAAGAAGTGAGGCTTGGCTTGGTTTTCAGTAGCATTGCCAGTTAGTTTTTTAGTGATATTATGAAACATGATTAATATTTCTTACCTAAACTGTTTATTCAGATGTTGCTCCACCTTGTCCTGAATAAAATAGCTTCATCTTGCATTCGATTTGTTTTAAAGAATTTAATAATGAAACAAACGCAAATCTTTTTGCTTTAGATTGTTGATCATGTCTCATCTTGTCTCAGGATCACAGCTCCAGGCTCCTAATATCTCACTCGAACACTACACGAAGGGAACTTTGGGAGTCTTTAAGAGGAAAAGGCATTTCTGTGGCGTGTCAGAAGGTGCTGTCGTGTTAATATTTAATTTGTAGTATTTATTTATGGTGTTTATAAAGAAGCCAAAAGCCAGAAGGGATTCATGTATAAAATGTGTGACATACCCGAGTCATCACAGGGTAGTGTTGCACAGCTGTGTACAGTCATGGTTGTGTGTTGAAGGTCATGATATTTAACGAATTCGAATTCATGTTTATGCTGCACATGGAGCGAAGAAAGAGTTCATTGTTATTCAGATTCGGACTCGTGTGATGCGTCAAACACAAAGCTGGAAGATGCTTAATCATTTAAGGGGGACAGCTTCCTGAGATTCAGCAAGCGTTCCTCTGTGCGCTTCCTCGTGGAGCGTGTTATCTCGAGTCCTCGTCTCTTTCTCTCAACCCTATCTGCATTCCACTGACAGCCGTGCTGCTTAATTATGAATTGGTGCAGATTTATACGCTATAGATTACACTGCGAGGTGCTATTGGTGGAAATGATTAATGGGCCTCTGTTGCCATCGCGTCTCTACTTGATTGAGCGTGAATTTCATCAACACGGCTGCTGTTATACACTCGGCGTCTGTGCATACTTAATTTCCTCCCCGTCGCTGAAGGGTCAGAGGAGCTACCGAGTGTCATTGAGGGATGTTGTACAACAATAAATATGTGATAAACGCCCCATGATGATGTGCTTTAGAGCCAGTTTAGATACTGATCGACTGGCGGCTGGACTAAATAGCACGGCGCACACGCACAACAAATCATAATGAGGATGAACTCAGGCTGAATTTTTGAGAAATTAGCTTCAGATTGGACACAAAAACATCCCTCGAATGAATCAGTGAGAAACAAATCTGGAATCAAATTTACTGTCATAACACAGCAGTGTGTAAAAACAAATATGTTCAAGTAAATTGTACCATGGTAATGTTGAATTCTGGATTCTGATTGGTCAGAATGGGTTTAAATGTGATTAATTGTTATCGGTATCGTTTCTGTAGTAACAGCTCATTCATTCACAGGGACTCGTACACGCAGATGCTCCACATAAACGGATTAAAAAACCCGTGCAAGCGTTGATATGGTGAAGTGTTCCTTTCCTCTCCGAGACTTTATTTAACATCTACGGAAGGAGTCTCCAGTGTCAGCTTGAGAGGCTGGTGATGGAAAGACTGTGAGAAAGAGCAGGACCTAACGTTTCACAGATGTACCAATGTAACTATAAATGGATAAAAACAGCGTCATTTTTTTTTTAGAAATGAAACATTAAAGACTCCACAAACGCACAACCACTAAATTAGCAACACTATTGATATAAAATAAATGACGTAAATAAGAAATTGAGTACAACTGTTTGTTACATTAATGTGATTTAGGGTCCAAAAGTTTGCACCCCCTTGGTTTCTAAATGTTTAAAAGGTAAAAACAAAATGAATGCCATTTTACAATTTATCTACAAATAAATGAACGGCAAGAAGTTACAAGTGAAAGGTGGGCGTGTCCAAAATGTATTCACAGTCAATCAAAAATCCAAAAGCAATAAGTTAAAGTGATATGAGATTGATATGAGATTCAGGAAGGAAAGAAAAGCTTTTTTGATGTTTGATCTGATATCTTTTTTTTTTTGATTATTAATATCTTCATATAGGTCTAAGGTTTTATTTTACTTGACATTTTTTTTGCTGTAAATCTGGCATACCTAACACACACACATACACACACACACACACACTTTAATGTCCTTTTGCTATATATATATTACATGTATTTCTCTTCTTCATTGGTGTATAGACTTTTTGGGCGAATTTCATGAGCACATTCTCTTTGGAAAGAGTCATCATCTGGAAAATGTGGCACATTGAACATTAAAACATGATAACCACCCAGAACGAGGTAAATATCTGGAAACTGACGCAAGGAGACGCCTGAATAATGACCTGACGATCGTAACTCATAAACTCAACGAGAGAAAATATAACACTGTTATTGAGTTGAGATTGAGTAATGATATGAGCTGACGTGGGCTGGAACAGATTTGTGTGTGTATGTGTGTGTGTGTGTGTGTGTGGTGTGTGTTCACAGCCTGGTACCAAACGTACATGCCTGCTTTATCTCGGAGATGATCCACAGATAAACTCACAGGATTTACGCAACACAGCCGTGTGTTAGTCACCAGAAAATATATCTACCTTTGAGAAAAAAATCTGAGACGAAGATGAAGAATGTGGGAGTTTGTCGGTGTGTATTAGTTTGTTGCAAAGCTGAAGAAAATAAATAACATATCCTACACAAATTACTCTTCATCCTACACGAATGTCAAGTGAGCTTTAACTGATGACTTGCCAACTAGCATGAACTGGAAAAAAAACCGAAAAAATCACAACAGCAGTCAAGGTAAAGTTAACCAGCGATCAATGTCCAATGAGTAAAGAATAAAACACTCCGTGTGGTGCTGTTAGAGGAAAATAATCAACCACAAGGTGACGTGATGAAGTTACAGTTACCATCTGAAGCCAGTTATTTTCATATAATGTTTCATGTTTTTCCTCTTATACCATCATGATTAAATTTTTTAGTTGTTAAAAAACTGCACGTTATTATAATCTCCATTTATTTATCCATTTATAGTTACATTTAATGTTGTGGAATGTCTGCGAAACAAGTTACTTCCTGTTCTTACTTACGTTATAGCAGGTATAAACCATCGCAGCTTGTCATGTTACCAAGAAAACGCAAATAAGCGTAAACTCCTCTGTCCTGAAGATGTCAGCAATCTTAAAGTTACAGCTTCACCTCTGACTGTTACAAAGCGCTGACACTGGAGACTCCTTCCCTAATTAGTAAATAAACGTCTCCTTAACGAAAACTTCAAGTCCCCGTGAATGAGCTGTTACTATAGAAACGATAACGAGTATTATAACAAGTGCATTAATATAAACCTGTGAGTACTTTGAGCTGCTGTTGAAGAAAATTAATCAACACCTTCTGACCAATCAGAATCCAGAATTCAACGGCACTGAGGTTTAATCAGAGTCTCCACTAATAATAACATTTTCCACCTTTTAGTTCAGAGTTCAGTCACTCAGCCCTGTTACCTGAACACATTCACCCCTATGAATTATCCAGAACATTCCACAAGTCACAAGTCACATGTTCAACAGGAAGTTGCATCATCCAGATTTCTTGAAGATCATGAGAAGAAGAAACATCAGTTCTGTCATTTTTATCTTTTATCATTTTTATTTTTTAGTAATTTTGTGATATTGACTGATGTCATCTGTCACACAAGTCTGTTACACAAATTAAAGACTGAATGTGAATTATAAAATAAATATGAATTAATAAATCATTAAATTGTCCTTAAGGTCCTCATGTGATTAGCATGGATGCTCGTTAACCACATTTTTGATATTTTGTGTATTTCTTTAGGACATTCTGTGCTTAAAAAACCCTCAGCCTTGTTACTCATTTAAAAGCAAAATTAACACAAATGTTTTCTAGATTTAATGTTAAAAATGATTTTTAAAAAATGGAATGTTTAGGATTTAAGGACTAAATGGAACTGCAATCATGAAATAACCCATAATCATCATTAATCATAATCATAATCATCATTATTATTAGGAACATGCTGTCAGCTTCCTGTTTTTGGAAAACTTCCTATTTCATCTCTGATCTGTTTATCACTTTCCTCTCTTTTCACAGATTGTCTCATTTTTCACGAGTGCCAAAGCCTTTTGAATACCTGACCCCGGTCTGGATTAACGTTTTAAAGAGGGTCAGCGTGTACTTAACACTGTTTTAGCCGTTTGGAGAACGCTCTGGCGGTTCAGGACCTCTTAATTTAGCAGCGGAGCGTCTGGATTTGTGTCTCCGTGCCACTAGAGTGGATAATCGACACAGCGAGGGTCTCAAAGACGCCGGATTTGGGCTCACTTTGGGTTTTTATTCGTGCACCGGGTGTCAGGGATTGTCTCGAGTCCGCCTTTTTCCGCCAGCCAGACACTCTAATAGCACGCTGCAGACGTGCACAGCAGATCCGTGTTGGATGTGACATTTCCCGTCAGTGTTAATTATCACATCTCCATGGCGATTTGATCGCACTCCACGCTAATGTGAGCTGAGGAGGAGGAGGTGATGGGGAGCGTCATGGGCCAATTCATTGCAGCGTACACACCACACACAACACACAACATATGCATGAAAAGAAAATGGAAGGAAACCTGACACACACATACACACACACACACACACACACACAGAGTGAAATTTTAATCCCAGCTAATTCCCTTGTAGGCCGAGATGTTTGTACTCCATTAAAGAGGTCAACACACACGGTGAAGCGTTAACCCAAGCATGAAGAGCACCACGAGCCTCAAAATGTGAAGAGCCTCTTCACCATTCTGTACATTCAACATTCAACATTCCTATTTATTCCTATTTGGGATAATCCCTGATCTTTCCTTTCGGAATTCTAGATCAGCCTCACACAAAAAATAATATACGGCAATACGTTACTGTCTGATACACAACAGCGCCACTGAATTCTGGCTTCTGATTGGATTAATTTTCTATAACAGCAGCTCTGACCATAGTGCAGGTTTATATTAATGTGTGTGTTTCTATAGTAACAGCTCATTTGGATTAAAATTGTGTGTAACCGTTGATACCGTGAAGTTTTCTGTACAAAGACGTTTCTGTGACATTTTATGGAAGGAGTCTTGTTCTTTAATTTTAAGGTAATATTTCTATTTTTTGGCAAATTGCTGCTGCGTAAGAAGAATAAACCATTTCATGATGCGCTGTTATGGGAAAATAATCAACTTTACCGTGGTAACAGTAACGCCGCTTCATCACACCAACCTGTCACTGATTATTTTCCTCTAACAGCACAACACCTGTATGATGTACTGAGAACATATTGTAAATGATAATGGGAAAATATATGAACTATAGTGACAAATATTATACAAAATCTATATCTCACATTTTGTTTTATTTATATGTGTATGTAATTTATCGTAATATACGTTATATTATACAGCGTGCTTCATTAGTAAGTTGTTTACTCCAGTTAATACGAGCCACATTTAGCCTCAAAATGTTGCATTTTTATAAAATATTTCCATCATGTCAAAGTTTTTCTGCTTCCAAAATAAGCAAAAAGCCTGCCAATAAACAGGCAAATACGCTTCAATATAAATCCCTGACTACAAAGTCTGAAAGTGCAATCTGAAAAAAAAAAAACAAAACAGAGTGAATAACTAACTCATGGGTGAATACAGGGAGAAATCCTGTATACTCGCACAGAGACAGAGAACAGATTTTCAAAATGTTAAGAGCCTCTTCAGTGCTGTTGAGAGAGAGAGAGAGAGAGAGAGAGAGAGAGAGAGAAAGAGAGAGTTTAAAGTGCGGCCCACTCCTCCAGTTTAAGTAACTTTGATTGTTTCTTTTCTTTTTTTTTTAATAATATCTGAATTGCACTTGAAAAATAGTGTTAGGATGACTGACAAAAAAAAAAAATCCACAGATGATAATAATAATAATAATAATAATAATAATAATACGCATGGACGCGCACAAACGTATATCTGTACGAGACTAAGTGGATTTCCACTGCCTTCAAAATGTTAAGAGTCTCTTCAGTGATCTACACAGAAAATGTTTAAAGAGCTACTCGTCTGTTTCTTTTTCGAGTATCTGTCCACTGGTTTTTGGTGTTTTACTTCTTTCAACAAAAAAAAAACCAAGAAAAAAACATTAGATTTAATAATTAATCTTAACTCTTTATATATTTTTCTTGTTTAATTTTTTTTTCTCATTACTGTTTTGCTATCAAATTATGTTTTTTTTTGTTGATGAGCTTGTTGATGAGCACATACACACCAGCATCATTTTATTTTCTATTTTCTCTCCATTTTAATTTCAGTTTTGTCCCTGTTTTTATTTATTTATTTATTTATTTGTTCTTTTTAGTTCTCTTCCTTTACTTTTTCCCTTTCAACCTCCATTTTTAAAAATAAAACATTTCCATTATGTCAATACATTTGAGCTCCTTTTAAAAAAACACTTTCTGCTTTTACTTATTTATTTTAATTATTATTTTTTCTGGGGTTTTTTTCAGGTTTTTTTTTTAATAATCCAAAAAATTTTAACTATATTGCTCACAAAGTCTTTATAGTTGTCTGAAGAGTACAGTGGGGTAGTGGCCAAAACAAACAAACAAACACAATAATAATAATAATAATAATTATTATTATTATTATTATTATTAATTATTATTAATTATTATAATAATAATAATTTTGTTTGTTTGTATGTATATGTTAAGCTGACACTTTTTTTTTCAAAAATGATTGTGTTTTTTTCTCTTGCCAGTTCAGCCTGATGATAAGGTAATAAAATATGTGATTTTTATTTGCACAGCAGTCGTCTTATTAAAGGACTAGTAGAGCTCTGCTGTATAACTTTACTGACTGCATGTTCTCCCCGTGCTTCAGGGGTTTTCTCCGGGTTCTCCAGTTTCCTCCCCCAGTCCAAAGACATGTTGTCCATGGTGTGTGTGTGTGTGTGTGTGTGTGTGTGTGTGAGATTGCGCCCTGCGATGGGTTGGCACCACGTCCAGGACAGGCTCCAGGCTTCCAGGTTCTGCATGATGTTTCTGAGTGATGGATCTGAGTGATAGTTTTGCGTGATGGTTCTGCATGATGTTTCTGAGTGATGGATCTGAGTGATAGTTTTGCGTGATGGTTCTGCTTGATGGTTTTCATGATGTTTTTTTGTGATGGTTCTGCATGATGTTTCTGTGTGATGGTTCTGAGTGATAGTTTTGCGTGATGGTTCTGAGTGATAGTTATGTGTGATGGTTCTGCTTGATGGTTTTCGTGATGTTTTTTTGTGATGGTTTTGCATGATGGTTCTGTGTGATGGTTCTGCTTGATGGTTCTGCATGATGTTTCTGTGTGGTGGTTCTGAGTGATAGTTATGTGTGATGGTTCTGCTTGATGGTTTTGTGTGATGGTTTTGCGTGATGGTTCTGCGTGATGGTTCTGCATGATGGTTCTGCATGATGTTTCCGAGTGATGGTTCTGAGTGATAGTTTTTTGTGATGGTTCTGTGTGATGGTTTTGCGTGATGGTTCTGTGTGATGGTTCTGAGTGATAGTTTTGCATGATGGTTCTGCTTGATGGTTTTTTGTGATGGTTCTGTGTGATGGTTTTGCGTGATGGTTCTGTGTGATGGTTCTGAGTGATAGTTTTGCATGATGGTTCTGCTTGATGCTTTTCGTGATGGTTTTTTGTGATGGTTCTGAGTGATAGTTTTGCGTGATGGTTCTGTGTGATGGTTTTGCGTGATGGTTCTGTGTGATGGTTCTGAGTGATAGTTTTGCATGATGGTTCTGCTTGATGCTTTTCGTGATGGTTTTTTGTGATGGTTCTGAGTGATAGTTTTGCGTGATGGTTCTGTGTGATGGTTCTGAGTGATAGTTTTGCGTGATGGTTCTGCTTGATGCTTTTTGTGATGGTTTTTTGTGATGGTTCTGTGTGATGGTTTTGCGTGATGGTTCTGTGTGATGGTTCTGACAAGCTCGGGTTGTGCAGGTGACCTGGAGTCAGCGATTGGTGCAGTGAAGACGCTCTGGGGAATCACAGACGATCTCTCCAGCATGCCCATCTCTCACACTTCCTCCATGATGATCACTACTCACACACTCGATACGTTTACTGAGAGTGTGTATTAATCAGAAAGCTGCATTAGGCAGGGATGGAGGAAGACTGAGAGGATTTCTCCTCGTTTTGTCTGCAGCTCTGGAGAAGCTCGATGCTCAGCATGTCCATGGCTGCAGGATCGACTTCCAACCCGCACCGCACCACCTGATCCCGCTAATGAGCTAGCCTCTGCTAACACACATTGCAGCCTAATTAGTGCATTAAGGCAGCGAGGGGCAGGGCTGGAACAAATACCTGCAGGTTGATGGTGTATCGTGCTGATGGACGCCGCAGAGAGCTGAGGATCTGAGGCATGAGGGAGAGACGAAGGAGATGTCGAGCTGAAACGCTGAAACACTTCTCCTGATTTCTGATCTTATTTCAGCTCTTTAATCCTGAGTGATATTCACTTTCACACAAACACCAATAATGTTCAGGGTTAAAATGACCTCAGTCACATTTAACGCCCATAAAGACCCCTCAAAAACGAACAACAAAAAAAAAGAAAACACAAACATAAGTAACCGTTCCAAATGAATTGAAAAAAAAAGTGTATGTGATAAAGTTGGTTAAAGGCCCAAAAACTTTCTAACTAACTAAGGAAAGAAAGAATGTACCTAATAAACATAGTGTTCAAAAGTTTGTATACCCTTAGGACAAAAAAGGGCCAAAACGCATATTTAACAAACATAACATTCACAAATAATTGTCTTGTATATCCACATTTTTTCTTCTTCGTCTTGCGCATCCTCTGAGCAGCGTTTGGTTGGATTGTTTCTCTCGCTCTGTACCTGAGCACTCTGTCACATTGTTCTCGAGACAAAACTTCTTTTCAAACGATTTGTGTTAATTGTGTATTATGTTTTGGATTGTTCTCTTTCTTCAGTCTACACCAGCGTTTCATTTTGAACATTTTTGAATCTTATTTCTCTAAAAGGGAGTACTGAGGTACTTTTGCTCTAATGGTAATGACAGAATTAGCTGATGTTTTGAGTCACAATGGCAGAACAAACTGACCCAGGTTCTAAGCTGAGTAACGTCTGTATTATGTTCAGGTTCCAGGTACAGCAATAATGATGCACTAAAAAATCCCAGAATTGTAATTAAAAAAATAATCATAAGAGGAAAGGACACAATTAGCTGTTTCAGACTGAAAAGCAATTTTAGGGTTTTTAGGTATAGAAGAAAGTAAAATGGGTCAATTAGCACATTAGGCTTCCAGGAAGAACAGCAATGTTCCATGTCAAGTCTAAAAAAAAGACTAACAAAACAAAAAAATGTTCTGATTATTAAATCCATTTAAATGTGTCTGTCATTTTGTCTTCATAATTAACCACACACACACTCACTCACACACACTAATTTGTCATACTATCCTTGTGAGAACCTTACATTAACATATTTATGAACCTGGCTAATTAATGCTACGCTAAACCTAAGGATGAATCGATATCGATACCGATACTGGATATACATATCATGCTAATTTACTCGTATTGGTAAAAATGCTATGCTATGAGGTGATCATAACTGTGACATAACTGTAGAGTATGTTCTTGCACTAATGAAAAGACGACACGAAAAGATAGCGATACGAACATATTTGCGATAAATTTTTGCGACAAATCAAAGCAGAATGCAAAGGACCTGAGCGAGAGAGAGAGAGAGAGAGAGAGAGAGCACTTCACTTCAGCAAGCACTGAGCACTGAGACACTCGCACTTCCTTTTAAGCTTTGCTAACGAATCAGGGTGTAGCTCATGGAGCACATTTTTAACAGTCAAGCTCGCTGATAATTCTCTGCGTGTTCAAACCAGCGTTCATCGCAGTCTCTGATAACGATGCTGTTCAGATGCTAAAACATCGTAAACATAAAGCTCAGCATGAGCAGTTCATCACTAGCAGCACACGCCAACAACCGACATAAAATAAAACGTTCAGTGACGATCGTTATTTAGTAATACTAAGTATGTTATTCATTTCGGATCAGTATTCGGTAACGTTATCGACAAGTACCAAAAAACATGTCCTCATACTCATATTCCGTCTGAAAAAGTGTTAAAAAATCTTTAACTTCAGTAACCAAAAGGTAACATTAACCTGTCAGATATTCCTATCCTGGGGACCGAGATATAAAAACATGACCACACACACACACACACACCAGCACAGAGCATACACTTTAAACACTCTCCCTTAAAAATGCAGCTAAACAGAGCCAGAGTGTTAGTTATAGTTTGTGTGTGTGTGTGTGTTTGTGTGTGTGTTCAGACCTTCACATTTCCAGCGTAACCTCGGCCAGTGGATCCAGCTGCAGTTTTATTAGAGTTTGTACTAAAATCACAGACGATATCTATAACAGAGCAGACAGTCAACATCGAGAGAGATGACAGAGCGAAAAAAAAAAAAAAAAGATGAGAACCTTGAATTTCCAGACTGTTCTTTACGGAGAGAGAACATGAGAACTCGCAGGTTGAAATTACTAAGTGAAGGAACCACGCAAGGAAAAAAACGTGATAGGCTGCGTTCAGAATGACAGACTTGTCCTTACGGGAAGTTCATGTGAACTACGCACTTGTGAACTTCATGTGAGTTTCATGTGAAGACAGAAAAGTTTGCTCTGAGAAGGTTAGGAATGTGATGTTGGGGTTAGAATGTAAGAATGGAAAAGATTAGGAGTGACAGGAACAGTGTCATTCTGTGGAAAATGAAACTAGCGATGTGTGAGACTAGTCGACTAGTCGAATAAACGCTACTGCTGCTGCTAGTCGACGTTGGAAATACTAGTCGATTACATTATAAAAATGTTTTTCACACATTTACGTTTTACTTTATATTTTTACAAAGGCTGCGTTCAAATGACTGTCATGTTGATGTTACGTTTTAAAATGAATACATTATTTTGAAAAGCGGATATCTGGAGCGGAAGACGAAATCATTTCATTTCACCTCAGACCTTGCATGCGTTTTCTCCGTGTCACTCACGGCGGGCTCAGAGAAAGGTCCACTCGGAAGACGAGCGAGCTGTGGGAGTATTTTGACTTAGAAGAAAACGGAAAAGTTTTGTGTAGGCTATGTCATGTCAAACTGGCACATAATTCCACTGGAGCCATGCGTAACCATGTTCAGCACAGGCACGTAGGTGTTAGCATAGGAGAGACTAGCCGAAGGAAGCAAATGCCCATCACATTGATCACTGAATAGCTGTCACCTGTTCACTGTTTTCGACATGTGTTGACATAATATGTTGGCTAACTTTTATTTGAGGAATTCTGTTTATAATAGGCTACTGAGTTTGCACTTATTGGTCCGGCACTGCCTATTGATTCAGCTGATTTTAATAAATATGCCTATATTCGCTAGCATTGATTTAGTGCAGCCTAATGTCCAATGATCATAATGCAAGGCAAGCACATCGCATATATCTGACCTATTTTCCAGCAGCATTCAGTATTTGACTGTTTGATTAATAAATTAAGTATTTCAAATGGATCGCATATACACACAATGTTTTTTGACTGTTTTCTGGGGGTTAGTCGACTCGACCATTACAAAATCTCCATTTGAACGTCAGTGAAATTAGTCGTAGTGCACATCCCTCAATGAAACATCCTCATTGTCACCAAAAACGATGTACTTTCACTGGATGTTTGCAGGTTCTTAACTTAGAAAAAAAGGGTTTCCCGATCAGAAAAGGTTCTTTAAGTGTTCATTGGAGAATTATGGGCTCTTATTCTTCAAAAAAGTGTTTTTCTATCAGAAAGGTTCTTTGTGTTTTTCTATCGGAAAGGGTTCTTCAAGGATCCTTTAATATTTCATTGGATAATTATAAGTTCTTATCTTACCATAAAAGCTTTTCTGTCAGAAAGAGTTCCTTGTTAGTTCTTTAAGCATTCTTCAAATAATTATAGTTTCTTAGTTTACAAAAAAAGGGTTCTTCTATCAGAAAGGATTCTTTGAGGGATCCTTAAAGGTTCACTGAATAATTATAAGTTCCTATCTTCCAAAAAGGCTTCTCATGTCAGAAAAGGAAAGATCCTTCAGGTGATCTTTAAGTGTTCATTGGAGAATTATGGGTTCTTAACTTCCAAATTTGTGATTTCCCATCAGAAAGGGTCTTTTGAGAGTTCTTTAAAGGTTCACTGGATAATTATATGTTCTTAGTTTCCAGGAAAGGTTCTTCGTGTTCTCCTATCAGAAAGGGTTCTTCATGTTCTCCTATCAGAAAGGTTTCTTTGGGGTTCTTAATAATTATGGGTTTTCACCTTACTAAAAGATATATCAGAAGTTTGTTCTATCTGAAGGATTTTTGTTTCTTCAAATGTACTTGGATAATTATTGGTTCCAGAAAGTGTTCTCCTTTTAGAAAGGGTTCTTTGGGAGTTCTTTAAGGATTCGTTTATGGATTCTTACAGCATCTTCCAAAAAAGGTTCTCCTGTCAGAAAGGGTTCGTCATGTTTTCCTATAAGAAATGGTTCTTCTAGGGTGCTTTACAGGTTCATTGGATAATTATAGGTTCTTAGCTTACAGAAAATGATTCACCTTTCAGAAGGGGTTCTTTGAGTGTTCTTTAAGGGCTAAAGGTATAATGACAGTTTCTCAGCTTACAAAAAGGATTCCTTATAGAAACAGGATAAATGGTTGTCCTATCATAGGGTTCTGAGGGTTCATCTTATGGATTCTTAGCTTCCAAAAGAAGGTTCTTTATCAGAAAGAGAGCTTCAAGGGTTCTTCAAGGGCTCATCAAATAATTATGGGTTCTCAGCTTCCAAAAATAGTTGTTTTGAACCGTGTCTGATAGGAAAACACTCTGAGGGACAACTGAAGAATGGCTGAAGAGTGTATGGCTACTTCCTGTTTCTGTCCTTGTGTGATAGACAGCCTGCACTTAGCTAAGAACCTCCTAACTAAACTTTCAGGAGCAGTGTGTAGTGATGTATTTTCTATGCACACATCAAGAATGCATTTGTGTTCTCATGTATGTTTAGCACATACGTTCGTATGGATGTGTGTGTTCTCATGTATATTTAGCGTGTGTGTGTGTGTGTGTGTGTGTGTGATAATCGGCATGTAAAGCAGCTCAAGAGGAAAGCAGAAGGCGAGTGAGTTTTTCTGTTCCCAGAAGCGCTCAGATCGGTGATTTGTGAGCGTGCACACACACACACACACTCACACAACACCAGCAGCATATTTGTTTCTGCATATCTGAGTGCTTCAATATGTAAAAGAATTCTCAGAGCGGGCTTTTCTGTGCCAAAGCAACATCTGAGCAAACCGAAAAGGCCCGAGTGTGTGTTCCCCGAGCGGGCCGTGTTAGTGTTAGATGCGAGACGAGTGAGTGTATCCTCCTCCGTCCCTGAAGACCAGAGACCATCTGCTTCAGATCCATTACAGAGCTCACTCGGACACGCAGAAGGATGCTATAACAATCGATATTTCACCCTGCTAATTTATTTCTTCGCCATTTCTTAATTGGACCTTGACCTTCAAGCCGGATGTCTTCAGGGAAAGACGTGTGGATTTTTTTTCCATTTTTTTTTCCTTGAGTATGTAAAGTAATGCACATGGGTTAAGATTGGGGCACTAATTAAACAGGCCCGTTTGCCCTTTCCGAGGCAAATTTAGGTCATAAAATTGGAGAATATTGGTACATTAAATGCTGTAAGTACATGACCTACTTAGGACAGGTTGAATTCCTGCTTAGCCGTGACATAAATCTCGGAAAATGAGGGTTTTTTTTCCTCAAGGTCGCATGGCAGAAATACAGAAACAGGATTCTGATGGCTGAAAAGGACACGTCATTAGAAGGTGAACAGTCTGTGTTCTTTGCTCAAGTAAAAGAAGTTTAACTTCAAAACTTCTAAAAAGTGCATATACATAAACTATGCAAGTTTTTTTTCACCCACTTATGATGATGTCATGAATTTAGCTACCATTTGGCTTGTTATAGACTCAGGGTTGAGTTACAGACACCTAAATTGTAATTGTAAGTCCAGCACCATAGTTTGATGTAACCACAAAATGGCAAGCTGAAATTTACATGTTGGCTGTAAAAAATGATGGAATGCGGTTTTTTTTACTGTAGGGATGGTATTAATGAGGTGATGCGCATTGCCTGGCTTTCTCCATAAATGCTGCTGGGAATTGTGGCCAAACAGTTCAATATTCGTTTCATCAGACCAGAAGGTCTTGTTTCTCATGGTCTGAGAGTCTTTCAGGTGCCTTTTGTCAAACTCTAAGAGGACTCTCATGCGCCTTTAAGTCAGGAATGGCTTCTGTCTGACCACGCTTCCATAAAGGCCTGATTGGTGAAGTGCTGCATTGATGGTTGTCCTTCTGTAAGGTTCTCCCATCTCCACAAAGGAACTCTGGATCTTATTCATAGTGACCATTGGGTTCTTGGTTACCTGTCTGGTTACCAAGGCCCTTCAACCCCAATTACTCAGTTTAGCTGGATGGCCAGACCTAGGAAGGCTGTTGGTGGTTCCAAACTTCTTCCATTTGAGAATGATGAAGTCTACCGTACTCTTGGGCACTTGCAGTATCCTTCCCCAGATCTGTTGACACAATTTTGGTTTCACTCTGACATACATCATCAACTTTGAGACCTTAAATAGACAGGTGTGTGCCTTCCAAATTATGTCCAATCAATTCAGTAGGGTACAGGTGGTCTCCAGCGAAGTATTTCAAGGACCATTGATAGGAGTAGGATGCGCCAGAGCTCAATGCCGAGTGTCATAACAAAGGGCCTGAATACTTATGTCTTCAATCTTATCTGCAAAAGGGCCGGAGTGGCTGCAGACTTTCATTCCAGCCAAATAGAAGGTACACTTGATACTTGATTGCAGACCAAGATGAACTGATTAAACAAGTGGAATCAGGTGTGGCCCCTGCCTGGTTGGAATGAAAGCCTGCAGCCACACTGGCCCTTTCGTGGATAAGATTGAAAACCACTGACTTATGCAAATGTGATATTTCAGTCTTTTATTTTTTAATAAATTTACAAAACATTCCAAAAAACCTGTTTTTGCTTTGTCATTGTGGAGTATAGTTTGTAGATTCATGAGAAATAAAATGAGTTGAATCCATTCTCGATTCATCTACTACTAGATTTATTTCAATGTCAGCCATCTTCTCATTAATATATCATCATGTTATTCTTCTTAGTTTTCAGTTTTTAACGGTTGCTTGCTTTTATCTTACAACGTATTACATTGATGGCAAAGAAATCCATCATTTTCTTCTTTGCTCCTCATTTCATGTTCCTGATTTTTTTGGATTGGAAGGTGGTGGTCAACTGAAAAACCTCATCTCATATGCTTGAACAATCTGGTAACCTTGTAGGCGTGGCCTACACGCAGATGATCTGAATGGCGAGCCCAGATAATTGACTTAATCATGTGCGTAACCCGAATCTGAATACATGTAACTTTCCCTGAGTAAATATTGACCCAACTTTTGGACTTTAAGATTCTCCAACTCTGAACGAATGAATTTCTAAATAACATGATTGGTCACATCAAAGTGTAGCAGCAGTATGTTTACATTTCATATTGAATTTTTGTTTTAGGGGCTGGAAAGGGTGCTATTTGCACTGTGGATTTTTATGTCTCGATGATGGTCATGTTGTGCTGTAGATTCCCTCGAACATGCCCGTCGTTTTGCGCCTGCTATTCGCAGCCTCACCCAATCTCACTCTCAATTAGAGAAGCTTCATTAGGTGCGGGTTGAACCGTATTGTTTGGAGGCTAATTGCATGTCTATTTGGAGCGCAGGAGAAGAACTAGTACCATGCAAGTGATTTGAACTTCTCGGTCTGACAACGTAATAAACATATGGCAAATGAAGTGCTAAAATGAGATCTCTGGATAGAGAGAGAGAGAGAGAGAGAGAGAATGAAAGGAAGCTCGGTTCATTTAAAAAACACACTTTTTCATTAATAAGCTCCTAATATCCTCTTACATGCAGACTATGTATTAAGTGTCCAGACGTCATGCCAGGTTGCACGTGACATCATAGGACACGTGAGACAAGCGTCTTGCTCTTCTCCCGTCTTCTTCAGCCCGGTGGCATCTCTCTTAAATCTCACTCGGTGTTTATAGCCACTCTGTGCCACTTTAAATGCTCCCTTTTGACAGCTAAATAGCACACTATAAAACAAACACCGAGCCCTGGATTCAAAGATAGTGTCGCTTCTGTCACGATCACTCTTTCCCTTCTTACACATCTCTGTTTTATTGGGTGAAAATCGATCGTCACACACTCACGAGCACCATTCAGCTGATTCGCCACAATTAAGCGTTTATTTACATGTGTAAATGTTTGTGTAATATTATCGGGTCATAAACTGAGGCGATTGTTTACGAGGCCGGTTTACGATGACTGTTAAATGTTACGATCTGTTCTGTTCATATTGAACTTTTAGTTGAAAAGTGAAATAGGTTCCCGAAACATGTACATGGCTTAGTTTCTGTAAAAAAAAAATCATGAAAATTAAATTTATTTATAAAGGTTCGAAACTAACAAGACGTGGCTGCATGGTGTCAAGCTTGTTTGGTTTTTACTTTAAACACCTGGAAAACAAGGCAAAGAACAAAATGTCCTCAAAATATTAGTAAAATCCTAGACATGTGTAATTTGCATTGAATTAGGATAAAATGACAAATAATGTATGTTGTGTAGGGAATAACACACTCAGTGTTGTGCTGTTATAGCTAAATAATCAACAACAAGGTGGTGTGATGAAGCGGAGTCACTGTTACCTCCCTGAAGTTGTTTATTTTCCTATAATAGCACATCCTGCGATGTTTTATTCCTCTTAGAACACTTTTCCACTTTTCCAAGGATTACAATTTTTATTTATTACCAAAAGACAATCCATACATTTTATCTGTTTATATTTACATTTAATGTTAAAGTTAATTCCTGTTATCACTATATTAAAGCAGCTATAAATAGTTTTTCTCAAACAAAGGTGTCGAAAATTTTAAAGACTGTTGCAGAGCGCTGATACTGGAGACTCCTTCCATAAATGCTAAATAAACACATTTCTCCTTATGAAAACTTCATCCACGTTTACACACGTTTTTGACCGGTTTATGTGAAGCGTCCACTGTACAAGTCGCTGTGAGTGAGCTGTTACTATAGAAACGATAACGTATAAGAACGAGGGCATTAATATAAACCTGCACAACTGTCAGAGCTGCTGTTATGGAAAATTAATCAACACCTTCTGACCAATGAGAATCCAGAATTCAACAGCGCTGTGGTATAAGATATTTATATAGATATTTATATTCATATAGGCTGTGTTGTTGTGATGTAGGTTTTAGCTGATGTAGCTGGCTAATCACTCGATAGCATTCTGCTCTGAAGCCTACATTGTGAATTTTGATGTAGTATCCTTATCGTTATCTAGGTTAAATATCTTAAATACTCTTGTAGCATCTCTGCGCTGTAGTAAATGGAGCACTAGTTTGCATATCCGTGAGCTGTCATGGCTGCTACGTTACTGTCATTTGTTGAAGCGTTTGTTGTTAGCCGGTACTTGTTTTAGCGTCATGTTGGTTTATATATTTTTTTCATCGTTTTCATGGAGACTCTGTAGCTAGCCACCAAAGCTCCACCAAGTCTCAACGCCGATTGTGAGCTGCCAATAAAAGAGCAATTGGTCAGGTTTTCCCACTTGCTTATTTTTTTAATTATTATTTGATTTACAAAGTTCAAGAACAGACAAAGAAGATTAACAAGCTACATTAGCACTAATCTTTTGTTCCTTGATTCACTCAGCAGCATGAAAACACACAGTTTCTGCGACAGATGATTAGAGGAACCAAAAATAGCATAAAGCCATGTTATGTGTGTGTGTGGAGAGAGAGAGAAAGAGAGAATGAGAGAGAGAATGAGAGCGTGAAAGAGAGAGAGAGAGACGGAGAGACAGAGATCATCTGTCTGTCGTCCACCCTGAGTGGCCAGCTGTTGACTTTTTTGAATAGAACAATCTTAAATCTGATAGCCATTTGGTGCAGGCGCAGATACAGAGAGCCAGAGGCGCTGGCCAACAGCGGAGCCAGACGAGTCCCGAGAGAGAGGAAGCACTTATCAGGTCCACAGGGGGAGAGAGAGAGAGAGAAAGAGAGGGAGAGAGAGAGAGATCACACCGAGCTGAGACATA
>CM040474.1:1671616-1684449 GCA_022758105.1 Pangasianodon gigas | reverse complement strand
AAAAAAAAAAAAAAAAACTTTCACACATTGTTCTTTGTTCAGCTGCAAAACGAAGAATGAGCTTAGAGCCCAACGTATAAAAGTTCATTGTCTGAGCTCCGGAGTGATGTAAATTATTCGGGGGAATGTCTCGAGAGTCAACGGAGGTAAAGGTTTCAATATATCAGTGCTTAAGAGAAGTGCTGAGAGAGACAGAAAGAGAGACAGAGAGAGACAGAGAGAGAGAGAGAGAACGAAATGAACTGCTGGGGCAATTACTGAAAATCACAGCGGTTAGGTGAGTTACGTCTTGCTGTGCTTTATAATCATATAATTTTCCCTTCTATATTCGACTCTATAAATATTTAGAATTCAGCTCCACCTCCACCTCCAGATGGACTCCATCAGACGTCCATACAAAGAGGTGAAATCTGGCCTTGAAAGCGTTCCCGTTTCCCTGCGGCCTTGGCCATTAGGACACTCCGGGTGGGCTGACGTCACCAGAGACCGCCCGGCGTCGTCATGAGTGGCATGTGTTGTCTACGCTCTGATTAAAAACCTTTTAAAACATTATGCTTTCACCTACTGTGGGGGATTAAAACCCAAACCGACCTCAGGGACGTGCAGATTAGCCTCCTCCCCATCCCATTCCATGACTTCCTCTGTGGTTTCTCTTCCCACTCCTATAAATAATCACCTTGTGGGTCCACTATAATTATACGTGCTCGGCTCTCACCTGGAGCTTGGAGTTTGCTAGTTGATGTAGTTTGACCTACATATCCGAGATACGCCTGAAACCAGGCACATTCCACATGGGAGAGTGGATTAAGTCTAAAAATGCTGTAATACCCTTCAATCCTGCTCTTTCCAGGACAGACTCGGGTGAGAAATCATCCGATCTGTTCTCTTCTTGTCTTACTGGCAAGCTTGAAATTGTTAACTGCCAATAAACGGTCTTCACAACGGGGATTAGCAATCCACTCCACATATGTTCCTAATAGAGTAGTAGCCATTAACGCTTATTTTTGTAACCTCCCAGTTAAAAGCATCAGCCAAGATAATTTCCCCGTCAGACCAAACACGATCACTAGGCGATGAAAGATAAAGTGATCAAATAAACAACATAAATACGTGTGAATGTCAAAAATCACTACATAAACCTATACCACATTTGGCCTAATGTCCACAGGACATATTTGAAAGATTTTCGTTTTGAATCGCTCGTAAAGTTTAGATTAGCGCACTTTTGCTGATTTTGTTTAAAGATATGGAACAGCCCGTCATGACAGGCCCATTAATACGCTGTAAAGAGCACCACTACCACATTCACATCCACACACTCATCTGTGAAACTGGAGACAACAGCGTAAGGAGGACTTTCTCCTAAAGCAAATATTTGGCTAACACTTCAAAATAATGCTTTATTTTGCAGCTTATGAAATATGTGTAGGAGGGGAAACGTGGCACGGGATGAATAGCAGAGTTAAGATGAGGGTCAGGAAATGGGCAGCCGCTGATTCCATCCATCTCCAGCCCCATTAAAATGCCTGGAAGTCTGGAGTCGGCGTGTGAGTGGAACACTTGAGTGGCGATTCATCAGAATGTGAATATTCTCACAAGGCAACTCGTATCATAAGTTACAACTGTAGCTTTAATTGCAACATTACTAATTCTCAGAATATATTAATAACACTGATACAGGGTTTTCAACACTGTGTTGAACACTTGACTCCTTAGCAAAGATAGGATCTGTGTCTTGGACGTGTGTGTGTGTGTGTGTGTGTGTGTGTGTGTCAGCTTTCCATCAACATGACGCTCAGGTGGTGACTAAATAAAGTAAATAAAGTAAAACACTACACAGGATTTTGCAATGGGTTTCCCCAGGCAAATAAAAGTTTAATATCTTTCATATGAATCTAAAACAGTGATTCATTGATTCAGTCATTTAATTCAATTCAGATGGATTTATATAGCACTTTCAACAATACACATTGTCACAATGTAGCTTTACAGAAATCCAGATGTAGATTTAGATCCAAGAAGAGGTGACAGTGGTGAGGAAAAACTCCCTGTCCATTTGAAAAGAAAAAGAAACCCTGGCAGACCGGACAGACAATCCGGATGATTCTGTCAAGGCTCAGTGGTCTACTCTAACTATTTTTAGCTCTGCTCTTATGTCTTGGCTCGGCTCGGTCACCAGGGCCTGAAGAGGAACCAAATTCTGGATTTAGGAGGAGACAAATTCAGCATGGGTACTTAGGTAAGGCAAGGCTCGCTTAGCGGTGGAAATAGCGCCAACGTGAGGGATTATCGATATTCTACCAAGCTTTTGGAAATCTCTATGTAACAGAAACTAAAGCTTATATTTTTCCATGCAGAAGTTGCTCAGTAGTGACTGCAGATTTGAGCATAAATATAGACGCAAGCTCCGCCCATTCACCCCTCGTCATATGCATACCGCAGTTCACCCGCATATAACATATGGACGAGACTCGGATCCTTCGTAGTTCACTAGGTGCTCCCTATGTAGTGCGCTAGGTCATGAGCTGCTGGCTGAGCTAGATAGTGCACTAGGTCACTAGGCCACAAGCAAGCACCCTACTTAGTGCACTAGGGCACAAGCAAGCAAGGTTGGATTTCATTCATTTTCATAAAATCCACATTGCTGTAGGTGTGTTTACTTCTGTATATGATTTAAATTCAGGCATAGAGTTGATGTGATGTGACTCGTATTTAAAGACCTCCACCCCTCTCTTCCTCCTCCACCTCCTCCTCCTCCTCCTCCACCTCCTCCAGCCGCAGCGGGGAAGCATCTCTGGGAATGAAGGCAAAGGAAAGGTCTACTCCATTTCCCACTAATGTGTTTTGTGTTTATCGCTGAACTGTCTTGTTTATGCGAAGATAATGGGAAGCATTTAAAATGCAAATTTCTGTGCTGAATTAATATGTGACAGACTCCAGAGGGGAGACAGTTCCAGGTATTTATACACGATCGCGCCGAGTTTGCACAGCGAGCCGCTGAACAAACTCACCTGAGGCCTGAGTGAGACTCGTGTACTGACACACACCGGCTAAATGCAACATGAACCATAAATATGTGATTACAGTAGTCTGTAGTGGGGAGGATAGTCCAGGAGTTACGGTAGGCCCCAGCACACTGCACATTCTGCTCAACTCTGCTTACAGCAGGTACGAAGATCCAGGAGATAGGCTAGTTTGTGCTTTTATTAGTTTTTACAGTGGGTATCTTCCTGTTGTGGAGTTACAGTAGTTTATGTTTTGTTTTTTGTTTTTACAAGGTACAATACTCCAGGGATTAAGGTAGATTATGCTTTTAATAGCAGTTTCAGAGTAGATATGCTACTCTGGCTGTCTTTACAGTAGGTATGTTACTCAAGGAGTTATGGTAGTTAGAGTGTTACTAATGTTTTTTTGGGGTAGGTATGGTACTCCAGGTGTTATGGTAGTTTGAGTCTTAATAGTGTTTTTACTGTAGGTATGGTATATTTGATATTAAAAAAGACTATTAAAACCACAAACTATGATACTCCAGGAGTTATTGTAGTTTTTGTTTTTAATAATCTTTTTACAATGGGTGTGCTACTCCATGAGTTATGGTTGTTTGTGTTTTTCACAGTGTTTTTTACGGTAGGTGTGGTATTCCAGGTGTTACGGTAATTTGTGTTTTTCATAGTGCTTTTACGGTAGGTGTGGTATTCCAGGTGTTACGGTAATTTGTGTTTTTCATAGTGCTTTTACTGTAGGTGTGGTATTTCAGGTGTTATGGTAATTTGTGTTTTTCATAGTGCTTTTACGGTAGGTGTGGTATTCCAGGTGTTACGGTAATTTGTGTTTTTCATAGTGCTTTTACGGTAGGTGTGGTATTCCAGGTGTTACGGTAATTTGTGTTTTTCATAGTGCTTTTACGGTAGGTGTGGTATTCCAGGTGTTACGGTAATTTGTGTTTTTCATAGTGCTTTTACGGTGGGTGTGGTATTCCAGGTGTTACGGTAATTTGTGTTTTTCATAGTGCTTTTACAGTAGGTGTGGTATTCCAGGTCTTACGGTAATTTGTGTTTTTCATAGTGCTTTTACAGTAGGTGTGGTATTCCAGGTGTTACGGTTGTTTGTACTTTTAATACAATACTCATCACTGATTAATTGAATTCCGTTGTGGATGTGTGCTCATCATCGCCCCCCACCCGTCTGCGTAACTGTTTCCCAGCCTCATGGGGAGCTCTCGAATTGAAAAGTGGAAATGCGAAATTCATTTACATGTGAATGTTAAATTAGGCGCCGGGCCGCTGTGGGTTCTGCCATGGAAACCGTCCCTCTGTCGTGTTTCGGATTCAATTTTCGGCAGCCCAATGCTTGTTTAAAATAAACCAGCCATAATGAGTTTGTGCTGTGGCGCTGAGCGGCGGCTTCGCGAGGCACCATAAATCACAGCAGATGCTGGTGTGTGTTTAAAATATGGCGTCTGGGGGGAGAGAGAGAGCTGTCGGGACGGACCGGTCCTTATCGGCCCTTGCAGACGACGCCTACATCACACACTCCAGATGGCCCCTCATACATCAGGCCCTTTACCTCACCGACACACACACACTCATTCCCCCTGGCCCGCTTCCTCTTTAGACACCCAGAGATTGTCCAAAACTGCTCCCTCCATAGTATGAGCTGATGGATTGGACCATGGCCAAGTCACAGTACAGTACAAAAAGTCGCAAGATGATAAATTCTGCATCATTTTACATTGAAGTTCAATTTAAAGGCACCCTACGTAGTGAACTAGGAGAATTCAAGCTGATGGATTTTGCACTGGTTAATCTTCAGTCAGAATACACACTATGTAGGACATTAGTGGATGGAATTTACATTGGCTTTGTTTTTATCTAAGTGCACCATACACACTAGGTAGTGCACTAGGGCACAAGCTGATTTATTTCAGATCAGCTGTGCATCAATCTACCCTAAATAGTGCACTAGGGCACAAGCTGATGGATTTCTCATGGGCCAAACCATGATTTGAGTACATCCTAAGTAGTGCACTAAGGTACAAGCTGATAGATCTCAATCCAAGTGCATCCTATATAGGGAATGAGCTTTTCATACATAGTGCTACAGTACATATTGCTACATAGTGCACTAGGGCACAAGCTTATTGATTGGGATGAGCCCCAATTTGGCTGTACACCATATGGTGCACTAGGGGTTGAACTTTTCAGTGCACACTACATAGTGGACTAGTGCACAAGCTGACAGATTGGGCTGAGCCACAATTTGACTGTATACTATGTAGTGCACAAGGACATGAGCTGTTCAGCTTATGCTACATAGTGATCTAGGGGTCAAGCTGCTTGATTTTTCATTGGCTGAGTCCCAATTCAAGTGTACACTATGTAGTGCACTAGGGGTTGAGTTTATTGATTAGGCTGAATTTGAATGTATACTATGTAGTGCACTAGGATGTAGCCTAGTGATGGATTTTTGGATCCATCCAAAAATGGATCATCCTCTCCTCACTATGTGACTCTGTGTAGTGGAATAGTGATCCATTTCCAATTGAGCCGCAGCCTGGGAGCCGCAGTGAGGTGTGTATGTGTGTGTGTGTGTGTGAAACGGTGCTCCATCACACTGCCCTGGTCTCAGGTGCAGGTCTGATAGCGAGCTTTCTCCGAGCTCCAGCTGAAGTTGTAGGTGATAAGTGCACTTCTACACTTGGATTTGTTTGTGAAGCAGCACTATGTTAATATGAACTTTTTAGTGAGATAATAGTGTGCTAATTGATGCGTGCTCACATTTAATTACCTCTTTATCAGGCCATTAATATTAAACAGGCTCTGTGCTGTTATACATAAACCTTTTCAAACAGGTGGAGCTTCTGCTTCTTCACGCAGACCGACAGGGTGAAGCTGAAGCCCCGGGGTGGGCAAAAGGAGGCCCTGTTTCTCAATGTGTGTCCTCATGTCCTCACCTCATCATCCTCAACACTCAAGAACACAACCTGCATGACAGTCGAAAAAAACTGTTCCTGATCCTCCCTAAAAGCCTCCACCCTATGTAGTGCACTAGGTTTCGAGCCGGTGGAATGTGTATTGGATTCTCCAGAGATTCTCCATCAGTTCACATTTAGCTTCAATTTAAAGACACCCTATACAGTGAACTAAGGGCATCCTAGTGCACGCTATATAGTGGCACTAGCTGATGGATTTTGCATATATAATATGTCTACACATTATGTAGTGCACTAGGACACTAGCTGATGGATTTGATTTGGCCTAGCCTCAATCCGAGTGCACCCTACATAGTGCACAGCGGCACTAGATGATGGATTTTATATTGGACTGGCATTGACCCAATCAAAGTGCACCATTACACAATATGTAGTGCACAAAGGGGAGTAGCTAATGAATTGACTAGACTTCAGTCTGACTACACACTATGTAGTGAACTGGGGAAGAATTATTTCTGCACAGGATACAAAATATTCAATTTTTGTATCAGCTGAGCTTAAAGTTCAAGTGCACCCTACATAGTACACTTGAACATAGAAAAGTGACAGATTTTTTTAGTAGCCAGTCTGAGTGTACACTACATAGTGCACTAGAGCACAAGCTGGTGGATGATGGACCAGCCAGAGGACTTGGCTCAGACCGATAATGAAGTTTTAAGTTCACTTGTTTTTAATTAATTGAAATTTAATTAAATTAAATATTGCCGAAAATCATATTTTGACATACAATGAGGTGCGAAATTAATAATAGTATTTTTTTTGCTTTGCTTATTTGCTACAGACAATGTGTAATTTAAAAGATGATTCTGATGTTTCGTAAAGCCTCCCATTAGATATATTAGTGTATTTTAGCAACTTTAGTAACTTTTAAAAAATTTCTGCACACATCATATGCCTACTCAGATACACATCCCACATCACTGCGCCTGAAAGTAGTACAGCCAAAGATCCGTCCCAAATTTCCAGTAAAACAGAGCCATAGGCATCATATATTAAAACCTAGGTAGCGCACTATCTGAAAAAACAGTGCTGAGAGATGCAACACAGCCCACATTACGAAGTGCTCTTCCACACGTAGCTTGCAATGGCATTTTTCTACCAGAGAGGGCGACATTACAAAATCTTACACCTTGTACCTTCAAGCTTACTGTAGCAGGCCACGACATGCTGATAGACTTTAAAATGGCAAAATGTACTTTCTCTAACAAACTTTCACCTAACAAACCTTGAGCCAGCTAGCTAAATTAGCTAACTACAAGTTACGGTTCATGTTAATTAGTTATCTAATGATAAGGTTTGTCAACCAGATATTCTGAGAAATCCCACCCAGTTGGGGAAAAAATAACAGCTAAGCAATTAAGCAACTGGATTACTTCACGTTAGTTAATGTTATTTAGCCAGATAGCTAAGATAAGCTATGTCACTACAAATTCTGACGAGTGCTGCCTACTGTTTGAGGACTGGCTAGCAATCACGTTACTTGATGTTAGTTTGCTAGTTATCTTACTAACATTAAATGAAATTTAAATAATTGTAGCAAACTTCCTGAAGAAATCTGTAAAATATCTCATCAAAATTATTCATATAAATAAATTTCACACACATGCACACATTTTTGTCCATCATAAGGCTTTTTACGCAAAATGATGCTTTGCTTGTCTTCAGCGCAGTCTGCTGCTATATGGAGATCGATTAAAAGAAAATTAAAAGAAAGCACTTCATCCATGGAAATCTACGTGTGAGAAATTACCAAGCCGTTTGCTCACTAGAAAGTTCCCTAAACCCGTCTGAAAATTAGATTTGCATGCTGACAATAATATCTCAAAAAAAAAAAAAAAAAAAAAAAAAAAAAAAAAAAAAAAAAAAAAAAAAAAAAAAAAAAAAAAAAAAAAAAAAAAAAAAAAAAAAATCATGCACCGTGTGTGCTCCTGCCATGTTCCTAATCTTATTTATCACCAGAGGAACATGTTCGCTTTAATCATGATGAGAATCTCTAACGCCGTCAACGAAACTCGATTAGCGCACCAGAGGTGGGCAGTGGGCAAAAGTTAAAAATAAATAAATAAATAAATAAATAAAAATCTGCAGAAGGGACCTGCATCGTGCCATTTTATCATCCATCATCCAGAGAGAGCGCTGTATCTCTCCTTTTCTTTTCTTCTCCAGCAGGCATCGATAAGCCTTCGCCCCGGCCGCTCTCGTTCCTGCCCTCTGATTCCCAGATCAGAAAAAAGAGCAGTAAGCAGGTCCCATCAGTGCGGCTTTATCACGAATCATCAGCAATTTCTTTCCCTTCGTCCACTCCTGATCTCAATCTGGGCCTTGCACATAAGCACCCATCACCACCACCACTTCCTCCACCACTTCCTCCACCCTCTTAGCAGCCGGTTAATTTCTTATCAGCAGAGGGAAGGGAAGCGCATTCACACTTTTGGGCGCGCGGCAGACACACTTGGTTACACACAGGTTCCCCCATGCCGCTTTGGAGATAATGAAATTCGCTCCGCAGGGTAGAAAGTCAGGAGGAAAAAAATGATTTGGGCGGTTACAGTATAAAACACATTTTCCTGCCCTCTAGCAAGTGCTAAGGCTTGAGACTTGCACTGGGTAGCAATGTCGAATTTGGTGTTAGCTTAATTGTAGCTCGTTCATTCGTTAGTGTATTTATGGTAGACCTGCTACTCTAGAAATTACGGTAGCTTGTGGTGGAGTTTGTAGTGTTTTTACAGTGTAGTTATGGAAAGATTTGCTTGGATATATTTCAGCTTTTAAACAATGTGATGGTGTGATGAAGTGGAGCTACTGTCACCGCACCAAACTTGATTATTTTCCCAGCTTGAAGTGTTTTATCCTTCTTGTTCCAAAACAATTTTATAATGATTGCATTTTTTTAGTTACATCTCACGTTCTATGAGTGAAAAGTGAAAACCATTGCTGTAGCGGGCGCTAAGGCTAGAGATTTGAGACACGGCAAAGCAACGTCTAGTTTTCGGTTTTGGGTTTGGTTGGGGTTAGGTTTGGTTTTGGTTATTTGCAACTTGCCCATTTGTTAGTGTATTTACGGTAGACTTGCTACTCCAGAAATTATGGTAGTTTGCAGTAGAGTTTTTATTAATAAAGTGAATTACAAGGCTTTAAACACTGCTCTATAATGATATAAATCTCTCAGCTCAGAAAAAAAGACAGCTCTGATCTACAGAAACGCTAACAGAACAAAAGCAATGAAATGTATACTAGAAGTCGAGGTCCCTGAATTAAATGTTATTTTAAACATAATATAAACATTTTTTTAAAAGCCTGTGACATTATACAGTAAAGTGACAAGGAGATTAATAGGGTCATGTTTAAAAATTTCAGTAAATGTGTTACCTTTGTAATATATGAGCTGAACCATAAGGGACCGTGCACTGTGCAATTTCTTTTTCTCCACAGAGACCTCCAGCCCACGCATAAGACTTTTCGTGCCTGATGCGATGGCGGATTCCGATTTAGCTTGTTGTTCGGTGGCTTTTCTTCAATCTCGTCTTTTTAAATTCGCATGAAAGCACTTTTATGAAATGCCTTTTAACGCGATGGAGTGAAGTTTGTCACTGTGCGTGGGATGTGTAGGAAAGGTTAGGAAGGGGAAAAAAAGTCACAGGGATGGCACACACTTC
The DNA here is from genome assembly GCA_022758105.1 of Pangasianodon gigas. Taxonomy (NCBI): domain Eukaryota; kingdom Metazoa; phylum Chordata; class Actinopteri; order Siluriformes; family Pangasiidae; genus Pangasianodon; species Pangasianodon gigas. The sequence goes on along the minus strand of CM040474.1, from coordinate 1,674,801 downwards.
GACATGCGCCATCAAAAATAAGGCCCCGTGACTGGGCAGGGCCGATGGCACTGGCGGATACGGATGAGCTCGGTGAGAAATATTCCATTACTGTCACCTGGGGAGGGGAAACACATTGCTTACGGCCTTCACTTTTGCCCCTGCCGTTTCCTGTTAGTCACAAAGCGCTCGGAAAATTAGTGACGATATCGATCTGACCGACGACGCAAACAGATTAATTCTCCACAAAGAGGGATTGGTTGTATATTTTAAAATGAGAATTGTTTCACAAGACACCAGAAATGAAATAAGTGAGAGAAAAAATCAATATGTTAAAAAATGACTGGATGTAGAAACACCAGAAAACTGAGTAGACGTCGTTGTTTGTGTTCTGATGATCGCTCTAAAAGCCTCTGAAGTTGAGGTAGTTAAGAGTCAATTAAACTTCATACTGCATTTAAAAAGAGGAACTGTGCTCAGAAAGTACTGACCGTCCAGATGTTCATCACAGCCACCTTGATTTCTCCTCTAAATATCTTATTTTGGTCTACAATAAGTTTGAAGTCTATAGTCTGTATTTTTAAAATTTTGTCCATTTTTTTAGCTTGTGCGTTCCTATTTGAGACTGCGAATATACCCTTCTTCTTCCACAACATTTTAGCGTTTCAGGATGGTATGTTCAAGTGTACATCTTTTCTACATTTAGTTTATATAATTTACCTGAAAAGGTGACTATAGTGTACCTTTAACTAAAGAATAAAACAACAAATAACATGCTGTTATTAGAAAATAGTCTACAACCATCTACAGCCCTGAAACTGTGCTTTATTCTTCTTATATGACGGAAATTTGCCAAAGATTACAATTTTATTTACTAACAAACTTCATCATACATTTTTTCCATTTATAGTTTCATTTCATGTTGTGGACCGTTAGTGAAACAAGTTAGTTCCTGTTCTCACTTATGTTACAGCAGCTATAAACAATCATCACCAGCCTCTCTTTTCTCTCTCTCTTGAAGTTAATTTAAAAAAAAAAGAAATAAAAATAATGCAGCGTGTCACACTAGCGAGAAACTACAACGTGTGAAATTCTCATCGAAAAAAACCCCCACATATCTCTGACACTAAAGACTCTTTCCATAAATGTGAAAAAATCATCTCCTTTCAGAGAACTTCACAAGTCCCCGTGAATGAGCTGTTACTATAGAAACGAATTTAACAAGCTGTCAGAGATGAACTTGAAAACGAATCAACACCTTCTGACCAATCAGAATTTAGAGAAAGCGTAAAGCCTCCCTTACGTACAAAATATCTTCTCTTGAGAGTTCCACTCCAGCGACAAGGAAAAGAAGAGTAGTAGCCTTATTTCTGAAAGTGTTAAGGGCTAACAGTTAAGAGTTTTTGTGTTACTCTTCATACTTTTAGCAACAGATAAGTGTTTTTTTTCATCAGCTGTCTGTACTTCATGTGTCCTGTCTGCTGTACTTCCTCAACATTACTTGTCAGTTTTTCACAATTTGTGCTAACAGAGCTCTCGAGCACCTGTGTCCTAGAACTCTTGATTGTGACAAACAGCTCAATGTCATGAAGTGAGAACTCTCTATTTTTGACCCTGCACTATTATCCTGGCAGGCAGCACACCGCGTTCACCTTCTTCCCCTGAAACCTAAAACCTTCGCACAAAACTCACATTTGTTTGCCTTATTAAAAAAAGCCTAGGCTTCTTTGCTGTCCACTCTCATCATGTTGGAATGTGCAAATCCTCCTGCGGCACTGCTTGGCCTCGGGAACGAGACGGAGAGAGAGAGAGAGAGAGAGAGAGAGGGAGAGAGAGAGAGCCTTCAGGCACCAGAAACGCAATAATGCATTTGATTCATATTGCTATTATGTCAGCAGATTTATCGCCGGAATTCTGCGCGGCCGCCCCCCCGTCATCACCAATTCACACGAACTGGAGGAGGGTTTTGATTTATTTATTTAGATTATTTCTTCCTGCCTGCTGAAAGTCGTTTTGATTTAACAGTGATAAAAAAAAGGCAGCAGATCCAGAGTTGTAGATCTCATCTGTAATAAAGTCTTGTCTTCAAGCTATGACTCTTTCCCAGAGATATGTAGGAGCTTTTCTGTTCACGTTACGCATATGACTGGGAAAAAGAAACAATTTCTCATGCTGTTATGGAAAAATAATCAATGATGTGAAGCAGACTTACGGTTATCACCCTGAAGTTCATTATTTTCCAATAACAGCATGTCCGGAAGTGTTTTATTCTGCTTTGAATTACATTTAATACTTTGGAGCATCCCTAAACCAAGTTAGTTCCTGTTCTCACTTGCATTAGAGCAGCTATAAACTGTCATTGGCTCAGTCATAAGACGAAAAAATTGCAGCTTTTCAGGAGAAACCGCAATGCTTAAACGCCTCTGTCCAGAAAACCTAAAGTTACAGCTTTATCTCTGATTGTAACAAAGAGAGACTCCTTCCATCAAGGTTAAATAGACATCTCCTTACAGAAAATTTCACCATATGTTCAGAATATTCTTTAATCTGTTTATATGGAGTGTCTGAAGTCCCTGTTATTTGAGCTGTTACTATAGAAACAATGTATTAGAACGAGTGCATTAATATAAACCTGTGATTTGCAGCTGCACTACTGTCAGAGCTGCTGTTATCGAAAATTAATCAACACCTTCTGACCAATCAGGATCCAGAATTCAACAGCACTGTGGTGTAAAGACAAATAATAGTCAGTAGTCAATAAGGATTTGGTGAAGTTACTGAAGTAGCTGTTTCCTGACTGAGTGTCAAAGGCTGCATCCAACAGATTCTTTATGGGGTTAAAGGTCACCTGAAAGTGACCAGATCTCATCTGCTGTCCAGTCTGCTTGTCTGTGAGAGCATGTTATTCCAGAGTGACCGTCTCATGCCATACCCTTCTCTCTTGCAGCATTATGGTGTTCCTGTGCAGCCAGGAAATTGCTTTTTGTTTCAAATAAAATAAACCTTTAAAATATAACCACTGGGAATTTCTCCAGGTGGACCTGATTGGATAAAAATGCAGCTGATGACCTTTGACTCTTACTGTCTTGGTCAAGATATAATGCATTCGGTAAAGGTTTTTGTTCCGCTGATACATTTCATGATATACAGTCAGGTCCATAAATATTGGGACAGTGACACAGTTTTGGTAATTTTGCCTCTGTACA